>BGPR01052351.1:0-10620 GCA_013235015.1 Araneus ventricosus
GTTATACAATATTATGAACACCGAGGAACATGGAATACCGTAACAAAGTATTGTATTGTATGTGTCAGTGTTTCCGAGATACAAATTTGCACAAATAATATAAAAACAATGCTTTCTATAAAAATCTTCATTTTAATTCAGGATGTCCCTCGATTGGATGTTTTATTTCAAAAAACTTCCACTGGAACAAATATTCTTTAAGATGATGAATATTATATCATACTAAACAATACAATGCATACAATATTTTAATTTCTACATTTATTTTACAAATTTAGATATAAGAGCTATAATTACTTCCTCTTTGACTTCAAATTTAATTTTGAAATCGAAATTGTAACAGCAAAAGATAATTTGATCAAAAAGACTATTCAGAAGTAATTGCGATTGCGCATGAAATTTCGTAGAGATCCGAACTCTGTAACTAAATTTTATTATCAACATTTGCGTTTTCTGCTGTAAGTCTTGCTAGTACAGTAGTACGGTGCCGGTTTGGTAAACAATACGTCCCGGGTTCACAGCTCGCTGCAAGTAGAAGTGTTCAAAAAATAACAAAATGTTACCCAGAAGTTCAGCACTTGAATTAAGTGATAATATTTTTCCATGCTTTTAAAATGTATTTTTAAAATATTCACTATATTGTTATATTAGTTAATATTATCCAATATTATATAATATTATTCAGTATAGTACAATATTATTTATTATGGTATAATATTATACAGTATTATAGGACACCATCCAATGTTATGAAAAAAATATTGTACAATATTGAAAAAGTCATAAGTTTTACACTTTTTCAATACTGAGAAAAATATTGTACAATGTCACTTTTGCGAATTTTATTATATTACACAATATTATGTGCTACCTTGGAATATGTGAAGAACATATATTTTCATGCAGAAACCGTTACTCCTACATCCTACATGACTTGAGTAAACTTAAGAAATTTCAGCTTCGCAAACACGAGTTTAGAGTGAGTTTCCTAAATGCAACCCAACAAAGTGAATAGAGTACCTTTCGACTTATTGGTCTCTTTCTACAGACATAATGTTTTTTTTCCCATTAAATCTTCGATTCGTTTTCACAGCCGGGAATTTAAAGATTAGGAGAGTATCTCTTGCGAGGGAGTGAAACAGATGCACCAACGTTTCACAGTGATATCATAAAGAAAGAAACCCCCAACATGTGGAAAGCGGCATGACCGGCTCATGCACCCAAACCTCCCGTATGGCCTTATCTCACTACCAGATATTTCGCCGATTTGGGACGGCAGCCATGATGCTTCTCGGTCCTTGGAACCGTTTTTATTAGCTCGCAAAGGGACGTCGGATCTTTTTCGTTTTGTTGAAAGGATCCCGTCGAAGACCGCGGTCATGAATAACTGGACAAATCAGGTTCAACTTGCCAATGACGTCACTGACAAGTAAGGCACGATTTTCTCTACTCAGAGGAGTCTTTTCGCCATCGACATGGATTGCAAAAAGTATATTTGGTCTGCTGAAAAATAGTCGGCATTAATTGATTTTATTCAAGAGAAACCGGCTCTCTTGAATCCAACTGATAAAAACTACATTCATAAAATGATCTCTCTTACTTTTTTTATCCATTCCGTGTCAAAGTTTTACATTTTTTGATTGAGATTTTTTTGTTTATATTTTATAAACATTCAGTAAATTATTAATTCTTATATTATAACAACATTAAGCAAAAATTAAATAAAATAGTATGATTATTTAATAAAATAATGCACCTATTAGATTTATCTATGTACATTAAACATAAATTAAGTGTTAAATGATATAAAATTAATTCAAAAAGAGGCTAGTACTGTCCCATAAAAGAATTTCTATAGATGACAAATTTTTTGTAAATGGTTCTTCTAATGTGTCTTTTCCCAAATGTAATATTCTTTAATATTACATTTTATGTATGAACTGAAGTCATAAATAAACAAGTCTGAAACATTTTATATTTTGTGTTATTAAAAAATGTACTGTAGTAACATATTTTTAAAAATTTACTGGTGGTACATACTACCCCATGCTGTGGACCATAGTACCCCGGCCATAGATACAATGGTACACTTTGCCACTAATAACTAAATAATAAATATTCAAAAGTATAGATAATTATAGATTTAGAGAGAGTGTAATATAAGCCTTAATATGTAGAGAAATATATGCATTTTTTTCAAGAAAAAAAATTAGCAATTTGAGAAAAAACATTTAAAATTTACGAAAGTGATCCATTGTACCCCGTTCTCCCCTGTACATGCTGTATAAACTGGCAAATTTTTTTTAGTGGCTGAATTTATATGCAAATACGTAAAGCATCCCTATAGGAAATTTTTGAAAACCCTCATAAGCCCTAAAGATAATTAATTTTAGAATTAACCGTTAATTCTCAGAGTCTGGCGATGAAAGATTGCAAAACATTGCTTCTTAACAAAAATCTTAACACTTGCGAGTATTTGACACATGTTCATGCATTTAATTTTCTTTTAAGTCTCATGTTAAGAAAAAATGAACTAATCATATTGTAAATACTAAAGAAGAGTTTGCTTAAGATGTAGGAATGCATCTTATAGGTTAATATCAAATTAATGGATCTGATTCCTGGACAAATAAATGCATTGTGTCCAAAACTGGTACAGTTTCAAAAATGGGGCATGTGCACTTTATGTTTTTATTTACTAATTATACGTTTCTTGAGGGATTGTTTTTTTCACTTATAACTATGTCGATGATTTTTAAAAATTAAACTGAACCAATAATTTTTGGCATGCTGTAGAATTCAAAAATATTGAAAATATTTTCTTAAAATTTGTTCGCAAATACTATGTATCTTCTGTACATTCGCGGTAATTAATTCTTGACCGTTATTCATTTTTTAGAAATATCCAAATAATGAGAGGATTTTGTGAATTATGATATTTTATATAAAAGTAATTTTTAAATTAAAGAATGAATGAATCGTCTATGAAGATCTTCCATCCCGAGTAACCCCGAGTTTATCAGGTGATATCAATTAATTTTTCAAATTACAGTAGAAATAGGAAAGTGAAATCAGACTTCCAAAGTAAAATCTTCCATTAATTACTAAGAGATACAGCGATTTTTTTCTTCATTTTTGTATATTATCAATCGTATATGCGATAGAATTTCATAATTTTATCATTAATCTACACCAAAGTATTCTTATCATGGAAGACAAACGCTACAGCATAAATCGACAAGCACCAAGTCAAACGCGGAAAGGAAAACACAGCAAAAATACACACGGAAAAAAACTATTTCCGTCGCTTAAAAGGCAATTACACATTGCAACTGTCTTTTTTTTTTAGTGGGCTGTTAGATCGTAAAGAAGGGGCGTACACCCCTCCTCCCTACACTCAAGGACACATTGAAGGAGAATCCTTCCCATCGAAACCGCTTTTCCTTGACGGGGAAAAATTCTGTAGTGATATACCGCCTTTTACGATGCACGAAACTTCGTCGGAAATGTAGCTAACATTTCCGAAGAAAATCCAACATGACCTCGGCAATTTTGCTACATCCTTCAAAAATGCAAGAACCCGCTTACTTACTCGGATCGTTCTCAAATAAAGTTTAAAGTTCCGAACAGGGGTTACAAATTTATACAAAGAACTTGTCCAAATATTAAAGAAACAGTCATTCTATCGCTTTCACATGATTTTCAAATTAAATTTCCAAAACAACGAATAAACGATGTAGGTGATACGATACACCACGCTAAGAGAATAATAACTATGCCCTTCCTGCTAAGATACATAAGCCTTGTTTTTTTCACGAAGAATTAAAAATAATAATTCAAGGATATCGATGTTGGCTCTACATAAAGCTTCCGAAATATATTTGTGTACTGCAACATTATTGTTCTGATTTCATTCACAAAATTAACAGGTTTCATATCATTTATCGAATGGACAAGTGTTCTGTTTTGATTATTTGCACTAAAATGCCTTAACAACGTAATTCCGGTGTAATGCAAAGTCAATAGAATTTGCAAAGCGCAAGTACAAAAGTAGTGTAAATAAATTCAAGGTTTTAATATAAGTAAAGAAAACAGAAAACTCGTCAATAGACAGCGTCCATAAAAATTAAAAATAAAGTTATCGAGGAATAGTTTTGTCTTTGGCAACGAGAGGTCAAACTTAGTCCATGATGCAATATTAAAGAATGTTTTTCAAACAGAATCTGCTCCAGTACTGTTGTAGGTCTTGACTATTATTTTGATATTTATACTTTGCATATCATATCCGATGTAAAAGAATGATTGTATATTGCTGTGTAATCTGCTCCACGCCTAATTATTCTGAAGTTCTTCGCTGCTCGGTATGCGGTAGCGATCAATTCTTAGAGGAAAATTTGAACCTGATACACTCTGAATCAACAATGGCTCAAACTACAACTACCAGGCATGAATCCACCAAACTAACTGGAGAGGTCGACGCTCAGGTTATAGAAAGCCGCCCGAGTCCACATGAGCAACACGTATCAGCATGGAAAGATATGATTTTCCCATACGAAGACTTTTCAGTCAATGGATACCGAAGGAGCCAAGATGCTGACACGATCAATTTTCGTAACCAATACATTCCCTTGGGACAAGAACAATCATCTCAACATTTAAGTCATGATCATACTGTAATTAATATTTTATCGCCAGAGATTCACAACACTTCGGACCATATGCATTCTATACATGCTATATATAATGACACGTGCAACCCTTCGAGCATCAACTTACTTCCAGACATGAATATACCAAACCCTGAAACTACATTGGCTCGACTCACAAATTCTTCTCTACTATCCATCAATCCAACTGGAGAAGTCGAGACTCAAGTGATAGGTAGCAGCCACATTCAACGTGAACAAAACGAATCATCATGGATAGATTTCAATTGCACATACGAAGACTTTTCAGTCAGTGAATACCGAATTAGCCAAGATGCGGACACAATGAATTTTCGAGGCCAAGATATTTTCTGGGAACAAGAACAACAACTGCAACTTTTCAGTCATGATCCAACTGTAATGAATACGTTATCGCCGCAGATTCAAACCACGTGGGGTCCCACAGTTTCTTTGCATGCTCCGGACGATGAAAGTGACATTCCTTCCAGCATAAACTTACTAACGGACACCCTGAGTGTTCCGTGCACTAAACTTCAACACCTGACGCACTTCTCTCATCAATCGTCAAGCACTGAACGTGAAAACCAATCATCTATTGAAATGATGCTTCAAATGCAAAGAACTGTAGAATCGTCCGAAATTGTGAAACATGGGAACCAAATCGATTTTGCCGGCTCGTCTGCATCCGCAAGCTGCATGTCACAATTTGTTCCGGAAAATTTTATCATTGATCATCATAAGGTGAGGGGCACTCGGAACAAAGTCAGCAATTCTTCTGCAGACCTATTGATAGAAAGAGGGAATTCTTCCACCGGAAACTTCTTTTCGGAAGATTTCGAGAGCGTAAATGAAGCTTCACTGCAAGACGCCCACTCTTCTAAAAAACAAACAATAAACGATGAGAATTGTAATAGTCTGCATGCACTTCCCGTAAAACGCTCTCCTTCTCCCACTTCAATGTTAGTCTTTGAATGTGAGAAGTGTACAAGAAAGTTCAGAAAGGACTTTTTGCTTAACGCTCATATGCAGGATCACGATGAGCAGAATCACCACAAGTGCAATCAGTGCCCTATGGAATTCCATGAAAGAAGCAGGCTGAGAAAGCATTAAGAGGTTCACACTGAAGAAAAGCATTTTAAATGCAATTATTGTAATTATGCGAGTAAGAGAAAAGAAAATCTAAAATCACATATTAGGAATCAACATGAATCGCAACTTTCTAGTCAACAAATCCCATCAAAGAAAATATTCAAATGTGTGAAGTGTTCAGGAAATTTTATAAAAGAAGCAGAATTCTACACTCATGTTTTTAATAATAACTGTGACCCAAACCGCTTTCCATGTGATCAGTGTTCAAACAAATTTCGCTTTGAAAGTAGTTTGATAAAACATTATAAGGTTCACACGGGAGAGAAGCCTTTTAAATGCGATCAGTGTGCTTATGCCGCCTCATCCAAAGTTAATCTCAAAATGCATCAAAATACAATGCATAGAAAATGACACTTTATGTTTTGAATCTCTCTGCAAATGTCAAGATGAAAGATGTTTGTATTATTAACATATAGATTTATTCGGTAACAAGTAGTTTTGTACTTTACGTATCGATTTCATATTTCCAATTTGACTTCGGCATACGCTTCATTGACGATTCGGTGTGTTCCGAAAATCCTACTAACTTTTTGTTCCGAACAAAATTGCGAAATTCCAATTGCTTGGTAAATTTATTGAAAACTGTTTTTTTTATCACAAGATAATTTTTTCAGTACATCTTATTACCATGGCTGTATTTTATCTTAGAAATTTTTCCTTTTTTTTCTCTTTATTAATTTGACATCCCTCCTATGACTTTTCTATGGACTTTTCGATATTTTGATTTAATTGCCTGTATTTTAAGTGAGAAGATAAATGTTATTAATTCTTAATCTTTTAGAATGTTTTTGTTGGAAATTATTTTAGATTTTAATTTAAGAAATTATGAATAAATAAATGCATTGAAAGTACCCTTAGTTTCCCATTTATAAACCAACATTTATGTTTAAAATATGAAGTTTTTACTGATTGCTAAGCTACATTTTAATTTTTTAAGAATTTCTGGCATATATTAGCTTTTGAAATCATTTTATGAATAAAGACGTGATTGTATTAAAATCGAATAAATGCAACTGTTTTAAACCGACATTTTCCACCATAACTATAAACGAAGAATTAGGTATTTAAAGTAATATTTTTTGAATTTCAAATCTTTTATTTTATTTTTCAATTTATTAGGTAACTTCTGTGATATATTAAGAATAGTTTTAATTTTCAGTATATAAAAATATTAGAGCAATTCGAGTCTTGAATACTGTTGTCTTGTCTGGGACCCTTACAATAAAAATAAAATTGGGGATAACCAGCCTCTTTTGTTTCAAATCCCCTATCTCTTTAATTCAAATTCAAAATAAAATTAAAATTATTAAACAGATACAAACTAGGTTTTTGCGTTACTTATTTTACGGAACAAATCTCTATTATTCAGAAAACTTATTCTCATCTCATTCATGTAACATCTTCGGCATTCACAGTTTGAGGGTCCGACGCGATCTTTCACGTCTTTTATTTTATCATAAGATAATTAATGATGCCATTGATTGTAGTGACACATTGAGCCGTATCACTTATGCTGTGCCGACTAGAAGTCTTAGGAAGAGTTGTTTATTTGTAAATGTATTTACCAGGTTTAATTACATACGTAATTTTTCTATTTATGAATTTTACCGAATTTTTGACAGGTACTTTGATGATCTTGATGTGTTTAATATGCCTTATGCTGTTTTTAAGACTGAATGTTTGCGGCCTTTGTGTTCTTGGGGTGTTTTTATATTGCGTGCTTTTTAAATTCGTGTTGTGTTTTTCAGTAATTTCTGTGTCTATCTGTTGTTTTTATTGATCTGTGTTTTACGCCTATTTTAGTGTTTCTATATCATGCACTCTGTAATTTGAGTTTATTCTGTACTTTGCGTTTTTTAAATAAATAAATATTTGAGATTATATGAAAGTGTAAGCAGATTTATTATTCTCTATTAACTATGTATGATTAATATTAAAAGTTTTTTCTTTAAAAGAAATTAACTCTTCAACATGATATCCCTCCATTGCTTTATATGCTTCTCAAGTTCTGCGCTATGCAATATAAAACTTTTTGAAAGAGCGAGTTGTTAAGAGGAATCGAAAATTCTGTACGTAAAGTTGCTGCATCGGATTTTTCACTTCTTTTATGCAGATTTGATTGGTAGTCTTGATGTAATGTGGAAAAAAGTTAAGCAAGATTGTGCCTAAAATTTTAAAGTAAATATGACCAAAACAACCGTCATTTAAAAACAAAATTTTTCAATCAATATCGTTCAAATAAATATGCGTTTCTATTTTTTAGTGAAGATCTCTTTAAACCTTTGAGGACGACTCTAACGTGAGTGTGCCAGCTAATCGTAGATTTAATCGTGCGACCGACCTCAAAGGGTTAATCTAGTTACCATTTTGAAATTGAGATTCGTGGTAGAAACCGTATAAATGCAGGGTGCAAAATTATTTTATGTATTGTTTTGTATTATTATTTTATGCCTTTTCCTGAAATAACTTAAATGTATTTGATTACATTTCATTTCTTGGCTTCCTTAAAGATATTCCTTTTATGGAAAATTCCTAAAAGTATAGTTCAGATCTGAGATAGAAGGAAGTGTGGTTTGGAAGAATTTCACTATCATATTTATAGTTACGAATTAAGTATCTGTATTTTTTACAGAGGGGTTATTTCATCAGTTTCTTGTTCAATATGAAAACGTATACTTATGTAATGGGCTTAATATCTTGCCTTTGAAGCGACATCTTCAAAATTCCTAAATAACTATTTTCAGTCGATGTTTCTTGTAGTTGATTTTATTTAAAACACTTGATTTTACTATTCATTTTCAAACTTTGGAGTCGGTCATAGTTACTCTTTCGGATACGGGGAAGGGGGGGTCATCTGAAAGATGTTTTGAGTGTAAAATTTTAAGAAAACCTTGCTTATAGCAACGTGATTCTAAGCACTAAAGCCAACAAGATATATTGGGATCTTTGGGTAATTGGATCCCAACCTAGATAAATTGACTTTAGCATTTGTTCTAGGCTCCATAATTGTAAATTTGTATTATACTTTCCCCAAAACAGAAGTCCGCGATGACCTAATAGAAAAGCTTAAATGTATTCTTGTTTTTCTTCACCGTACCACGAAGCTTAACAGAAAACGTGCCATACAGTACACGAATACGAAACAATCGAGGGGAAAATATTCTCCCTGGTGAGTTTTTTTGTATTATTATTATTTATTTAAACTTGCATTTTAACCCTGGATTGGTCGTACCTCTGAATGTTCCGACTAGAAAAAACGCTTTTACTAATTTCGAAATGTTTCATGTTTGTATGGACATATGTAGATATGTGAGGTTGGAATTTTGTGATCGATTTTTCACTCGCTTCTTAAAGCATTATTTTGAAATTATGTATATTTATTTGGTCTTAATGACAATGCAAAATTTTAATAATTTTAGAGCCCTCAATTATCAATTTTTCAAAAAAACAATTCGCAAAATTACGTTTGCACTCGTTTGGTTTCTGTGGCGCCATCTATAGTATTTTTAAGAAATTTTGGTAAAGGCACTTTTTTAAAAGTTTTTTTCACATCCCTTGTACATCATACGATTATCTATGATTTTTTCCTACATCTTATGTCATTTTTATTGGGAAGGAGAACGTGTAAGAAGGTAATGATAGGTAATTGATTAGGTAATCATAATAATCAGATAAAGAGTGTAGCATTAGCTCTGGTTAGCTTCCGCCCATCCGTGATCTATCTAGATTTTAACAGTACTTCCATGGTAAGCTTGGGAACAGATTTTTTTATGTCAACTTTCGTCCTTACAACGTAGTGTCGAGAAAGGAAAAAATGATGATGCTTTTCGTGGAAAAGTTAAATGCTTATCGCTCAGCAACCAAATAACATAGAGAGTTTGTTTTAGTTTCATTAAACAGGGAAAGGTAGGCATTGAAGATCTTAAAACGAATTTTAGAATTTTGAGTTACATTTTAATCACAATCAAGCTGCAAAGTTGGCGAAAATCTCGAAAAATTTTGATGACGTCACAGCGACCGATGCGCGCGCGCGCAGTGACCGGCCTAGCTTCCCGCGCTTTCTCATACCTAATCAATCACATATAGCTACTTTAGTCACAGCTAAGTAAGTTTACGCCCTTCAATCCCAGCGGCAATTTCGCATAGACAGCCTCCCGTCGATTTTTTAAGAAACGATTATTTTGCGAAAGAAGCTATTTCACGTCCAAAATTTGAGAACAATTTTACAAAACTAATAAACGAACTTATACTTTTTTGTGTTGCGAGAAGATACATTCTGTAGAAAAAACTTAACCATCAAAGCCATTACCTATTTTGATCTATTTGATTAAAAATTTTGAAAATCTTCTTTTAAAGTGAATAATTGTATCTTTAATGCGTTTGATCAAGTCTCTGAAATCTTAAGATTATTTTATTCATGGTGGTATCAGAAATTATACACATAAACTTGAATCATCTACTTTTGAACTCAACATGAGAAACGGAAAAACACGGCTCAAACGCTTAGAGTGTAACGTTATTTTTTTCTCAATCTTAATAGTATCATTTGTTCAGATTCAGAACGTCTAAAGAATTCATGAAAGATTAGCTTAGCCGTATTAACCTCCAGTTTTGAAACAGGATGCGGAATGTTTAGCGATGACCTCGTAATTTTGAACAGAAATCAGATTAAAGGATGATTCAGAAAAAAAAAATTATTTTATATTTATATATTGAATCGACATCAAATTTTCTTTGGATTTCTCTATCAATTTAACTGCGAATTAGAGCGCACCTTATGAAATTACTATAAGAAGCAAAAAAA
>BGPR01052352.1:0-10618 GCA_013235015.1 Araneus ventricosus
TTGTTTTGTAAACAAACCGATCGTTGTCATCGGCAAAAACGAAATTAACCTCTTTTCTGTACCACGTACGTTAGCGTTTCATATATGTAGATTGGAGCGTTTTGTATTAAACTTCGTAGTAGAGTGAAAAAAATCGAGTATGTACCTTCCATTTCACTGATAAGATACAAATTTGATATAAATTTTAGTGAAAAGTCCACACACAAACTGTTGAAAGTTTGTATTTTAAAACCCAATAGTTAATTTTTTTTAAATTCCAGTCTCACTCTTTTAATATTCAGACTTTCCTCTGTCAAGCCACACCTCATTCATTTCGATATCTTTAAAATCGACAAAATTTTAAACAGTACATGGTTGATAAAAAAAAATGTGTAACAGTTTTTAGCAAAAATCTCGAGTCCAAAGCAAAATCGTAAAACCGAGAGGCGCTGATATAAATATTGTTTAGCGACGGATTCGGAAACCCCTTGCGCTTTTGGCATGCGCCGGGAGGAGTTATTTTCACCAAAATAGGGGGAAAGTGAAGACTGGAAGGGTGATGTTTACATTTTACTGAGCGTGATCTAACAAAGAACTCCGGAAATGCACTCATTTAACTCATTGCCTGACACCCCTTTCCGGTGGAAAATCGTCCAGTCTCGGAATCCGTTGCTGAACGGATTCATTGTTCGTTTCAAAACCCGAGACTAGCACTTTTGGACGATTTCACTACGAAAAGGGATGAGAGGTAACGAGTCAGATGAAGGCTTTTCCTGAGTTCTTTATTACGTCATGACCTTCGCACGATTAGTCAGGTGACCAACCGTCACCTTTAGGAAGGACAGTCCTCCTTATGTAAGTTTTGTCCTCCCTCGAAAAGTGTCCTCCTACGTACCCTTTTTTTTAAATATTTGAAATTAGAAGACTGAATATATATATATATAAATTCTGAAAAATTAATACAGTAGGAAAATAAACACGATGAAATTGTTAAAGTATGGTAGAAATTTTCAGCCATTTTAAAAATGAGCATGTTCCATGTGAAAATTTATTTATTCTTTTTCACTTTTCGTTGTTCTGCCCCGGAACTAATGCAGCACTTGAAAGTGTATTTTCACTTGCTAATAAATTTTGGACATGTGAGACATAGAGATTGAATATTGATACTATACTTGCAGCTCTGGCCGTGAAATTCAATATGAAGGATATTTCTTGTTCAGATATTTCCAATACAATGTTAGAAGATGATGCATTGACAAAATATATTCATTCTATGGACAAGTACTCGTTTAAATGATAATTAATAAGCATGTAAGCGTCATTACAATATAAAACCTTACAAATGTCTTTATTATGCATTTATCATATTATAATGTATTCTGTACTATTGCTATAAGGAACAAAATGTTTCTTTTATTTACGATATTTTTTCTTCAATTTACTTGTGTCCTTATTTTCATTGTAAAAAAGTTGGTCACCTTACGATTAGGCGTGTTTTTTTAGTTAGTCTTTACAGCAAATGAATAAATTAAAATAAAATGTTTCTATATACTGCTAAGTAAAATGTAACCATCTCCCCTTCCATTTTTCACTTCAACCCTAGTGTAGGGAAATCAACTCCGCCTGGAGCATGCGCGAGAGCACGGAGGGTTTCCGTATCTGAGAATGATCAGTAATTGGAATTTTAATCACATTCGTAATATACTTTAATTTTGAATGAATATGCAAGAATTTTCTTTCTTCAGATATTCTTTATTACAACTAATCTCTTATCGCTTATAACTAATTTTCCTTATCGTATTGTTTTCTGTTGCTCACGCTTTTGTGATTTTGTGAGATTTATATCTGAGAAGGATAAGTAATTGGGATTTTAATCACATTCATAATATACTTTAATGTTTAATGAATATTGAAGAATTTTCTTTTTTCTAATATTCATTGTAACTCATTTTTCTTATAGTATTGTTTTCTGCAGTTCACGCTTTTGTGATTTTTTTTGTGACTTTGTGAGATTTGTGACAAAAAAATCCCTATTTTCTACATTTTAATATACTAATAAAAGCTTGCTTTTTAAAAAATTATTCTTTATTTTTATTCAAATTTATTTTTAATTTTCAATCTTAAATATATTTTGTAATTTAATCATTATAATTATTATGGAATCTTGGCGCCCCTCGTTTTGAATAAGAAAAAAATAAAATTTAGCGATTAAAAGATAATTAATTTCTGAAAAAAAGTACTACTGTATTTTCATCGAGAACACATAACTGTACAGAATTTCGAAAGATTAGAACATCTGTAAGTGAATGAAAAATCGTACAAAATTTCATCTTTGTAAATAAGAAACAAGGTTAAATAAATGCGTGTAAACAGCGACGACTTTCTGTAAACAGCGCACTTTTAAACTATTAAAAAATAGCAAGAACTTTGGAAAACTGGTAATATTCTCAAGTAAAGTAGGTGGTTAAAACAACTGAGAAGTTTCCAGATGAGTGATTATTTAAGAAAAAAATTCCCATATCTGGAGGTTTCTTTTTTTTTTTTTTTTTTTGGTATTGTAAGAGAAACAAGTAGACAAGCTGTCTTTGAGATAAACAGGCAGATAAACTATCTTTGAGATAAACTATATAGATTAGTGAGAATATGTCATTACTCACAAACAGGAAAGTGTATGAGGTTAAAATTTTAGCTCAACCATAACTTGATTAACAAGCATTAGTTTTTCCCCCTCAAATCCATTGTGTTGCTCATTAATAAAATTATTTAAATATTTTTATGCATTATTTGATGTTTTTATTTAATCTATCCCCACACTAATATCCTGGGATAATTTATCATAAAAATTGGTATCATTTTCTTTTCTCATCTTCTTACGGTCGATATAGATGCTGAACCATTGGAATTTCTTCCTCTGCGTACGGGCTGGCACAGATGCTGTACTAGTAGAATTTTTTCTTCTCCGTATGGGAGAGAGGTGTAGATGTCAAGCGGGCCATTCACCATTGGAATTTTTGGAACACGGGAAGGAAAGCCTATCGTCAAGGTCGAAAACCTATGAAATTTGGAGCAAATAGATTCGAAGTGGTGGAATTCGAAAGAACTCAAAATCCAAAACTCCATCCGCCGATTCCAATATGGGACCTCGATGCGAGGCTAGCGGGAAAACAATAGTTCTGCCTGGATTGGGACCTCGCGTCGAGGCTAGAATTGAAACTCGAAATCCGCCGTGTTGGGGAAGAGAAGTGTGGGTGGGAAAAATTCTGCGACTTTAAACCTGGTCTTGAAGCAAACTTTGGAACATCCGTGAATGCTTTGCCTAATTTTTCGACTAAAATTCTTTTGGCAAATGGCATAGCTTAGTCTTCTCGTGAATGCCCAGCTTTATGCTGGTAGAATTTGCTCCTCTGTGCATGGAGCAGGTGAAGACGATTCAGAAGTAGAAATTTTTCCTCTGCGAACTTGATAGGTACATATGTAGGGAAAGGTTACTTAAGTTGTGCCCCTAAGGAAAAAAGTCTAAAAGTCTACAAAGTTAATAAAGTCTAAAAGTCTAAAACTTAATAAAAGATTAAATTTTGCATTATTCACAACTTCTACGAATATAGCAGATATTTATTACAAAAATATTCAAAATGCATGCACTCTGTAGAAGGAAATAAACAAATCTTAAAGTAATAACATCGTTACGACTAAGGAAACTGGTTTTTAAGTCGTACCACCCACGTCCTATGTCGTACCTTGGAAGCAAATGAAGCAAAAACACCTTGTATTACCATTCTTTGAGTAAACTATTCGGTCTTGAGTTAACCCGCGTCCAACACTTTCGGTTTCCAAATTCATAACGTTTATTTAGTTCTAGGAGGTGACGTCGCTGTTTCCGTTTACGAATACAGTCGGACCTCTATTTAACGAACCTCTATTTTGCGAATTTCTCTATTTTGCGAACTTTTTCTTGAAACCAAGAACATGTTGCGAATTTCTTCGTAAAATAACCTCCAAATAGCGAAGTGCATTCTCTATTTAACGAACTTTTTCTTGTGATCCAACATTTTTTTCCTCCCTATTTCTGAAAATTTCAAACTTATTCTTTCTTTTAACACATTTTATGGTGATCAATGACCTTGAAGCTGGAAAATGTCAAAGCGAAAGTGCTTGAGCATCGAAGAAAAAAATTTAATTCTTCATGAGGTGGATAAAGGCGTGAAAGAAAAAGGATATTGCTTTAAAATTTGGTATTCCTCCAAACAGCTTATCATAATAAAAAAATCGTGATAAGATACCAAATTATGATTCATCGAATTCCTGTTCAAAGCTTTTAAAAGCATGTGTCTATGAAGATGTGGATGAGGCAGTTTTGAAGTGGACAGTGTGAAAAATAAAAACAATACATCAATGAATTGCGATGAAGACGAAGATGATGAAGATGGAAATGATCATGATGCAGAAATCAACAAACCTTCCTATGATGAAATGCTAAAACTCATTAATTTTAATATAAGACAATGTTTTGTTTTATTCTTGTTTTCCTTGCAGATTTCTTTTGATGGGTAAAATATGTAAAACAAATAGATATTAATTTACAAAATAAAGGAGTAATTAGTTACTTTTTTTAATAATAATATTTAGTGTTTATGAATTTAAAATCTGTTTTGTGTAGTTTAAAGTATTTTAAAAGGTGAATCTCTATTTAACGAATTTTCCATATAACGAACTTTTTTTCGGGATTTAGCGACTTCGTTAAATAGAGGTCCGACTGTATTATACTTTCGTTGAAGCCCATATCACCATTGGGTAATTTTCATAACGCCTCGTCCGTATCTTCTTGTCTATAAGTACTATCGGTACGTTTTACGTACGTTCTTCACGTTTATGGACCCTACCTAAAAATTGGAGAAGGCACATTTCACATTACACATTAAAAAGAACAATATTCTCTTCCTATAAATGATATGTATCTTTAGATGTGCAAGAGACCCTTAAGGCGTAACTGGTACAATTTAAGCCTCGTTTGTGGTACGACTTAAGCAACGGCAAGTGTAAAATTTTAAGAATTAATTGAATCAGAGCGTCATTACTGCATAAAAGCAACTATTCAAACAGCACAGAATGATACCCTAAAAATAATAACATGTTAATAATAATATCATTGTTCTATGTTGTAAGGGGTGGCGGAAGGCCACCATTTGATTTAAATCGTCGATTGAGCAGTTGTAGAAAAAAATGTACTATATCTCCAACATGGCATAAACTTGATTACTATCAACATGTAATTATCAACAGTTTCAAGAATATTAGAGGTTTAAGAGGCACTTTCGAACGCAAAGCTCAGAACAAAGAATATCTAGACATGCGTATGCTCTGTATGAGCAGGACTGGTAAAGTGAAGATTACAGAGCAAGTTATAGAGGGTTATAGTACATTCAAACAGGAAGTGGCAGGTGCAAACCTATGTCTTACGAAATATGCACAAAAACTATAAGAAAACTACTGAAAACTTATTTTTCTTCGATGTTAGGTTGTAACGCATCGAAGCTCCGTTCTAAGTAATGGAATTAACATTGCCGATGCTCAGTGGCGAATCCACGATTCGGGTCTGGGGTGGGGATTTGAGGTCATAAAAATTCTGCATCGTAGTGACGAATGTCAAACCTCATGGCTTATGTAAACCAAAACACTTTAAATTTACAGGCTTTCCTCTCCTGAGAATAAGAATAATAAAGAACACTACAATACTTTCGATAATTTAATAAAAAATACAATGAAATAGCTGGCCAAAAAATGTTTTCGACCGCGTCAACGCTACAAGTGCAAGTTGAATGACTAGAAAAGTAGAAAAAATTTTCGAGCCTGTCAAGTCAGAAAGCAATGTTGTCACGATTTTATTACTATTCTTTTAAAATGAAAATTAAGATCAAACAGTTGTGGTGATTTTAAATTAAATCAAGAATTTTGGTTCAGCTCTGGGGGGGCTGCAGCCCGATAGCCCCTCCCCTGGATTCACCACTGCCGATGCCAGTAGACATAGCACTGCCGTCAGCGTTGCTGAATCGACGGAAACAAAGTCAGAATGGAATAGGTACGACTTAGGCAACCTTACCCTACCGGCAGAATTTGCTCCTCTCTCTACGGTACAGGTACAAATGCTGTACCATTAGAATTAGGACAGGCGCAGATACCGTACTAGTGGAATTTGCAACAGTTATGGTACAACCTCTGCAAACAGTTATGGTACAGAAGATGTATAAGTAGAAGATTTGGAGCAGAGTATTGTCTATACAAGTTGACTATTTGTACGGACTGGCAAGGATATTGTACCGCTAAGCCATTAGGTTTCACTCCATACAGAGAACTAATCTGTCTGCCGTTTTATTACCCTAAGGATAGATTTACTCCCCTATTCTTCAGTATCACCCACCTTAGTTGGCTCTAGAGCTTTTTTCGTTGCTAATGAGAAAAGATGAGAATAACCAACGCATCGGGCAGTCTAAATGGACCAATAAGAAAAGCACTGCTCTGTTCTAAGCCAAATTCTTCATATCAGAAATATATTTAGAAATTTCATACATACGAAATCTTAAGATTTGAAAGAAATACAAGTTATTTGACATTAGTAGCTAAGTATCTAATGCATAAATTAATCGAATATTGAACTCGAAAAGTCCTAAACTTTCGAGCTGAGTTGCAAAAGAAAAAGCGTAGCATTCGAAACACGTTAACGCGTGAATTGTGTCAGATTTTCACGAACTGATATGTTATCAGCATGTAGTATTTTACAATTATCAGACGAAAGAGGAAGCATTATGTAACTTTACCTAACAGCAACAAATTTCGAGTTACTGGTTGGTCAACATGGTGATAGAAATTTAATCCTTAAAACCCCGATTTTTTTAAAATTGACGTTAAAATGCTGTTTCATTTTCATTTCTTGAATGAAACATGGGAAAAATACTTTAAAAAAATCCTAATTTGCTTTAAGTATTGTTTATGGCTAAAAAACAGTTTGTTACCGACCGACAACACCGGGCTTTATTTCAGAAAAACATTTCCTCGATAACATACTATATTGTCAAACACAGGCGAATTTTAATAAATAATAATACGGATAAGAAATTTCCTTCAACATTGTAAAATAAAATATGGTACAGTCGATGCTCATTATAAAGGCCACACATTATAAAGACCCTTCCATTGTAACGCACAGTGATAAAATCCCCAACTGTGTTTCCCTATGCACTAAATGTTATTTTACTTCCCGTATAACGACCGTTCAGTGTCGTTTAATCCCAATACAACGTCCGAATTTAGCGGACACTCTTCCCGGTATTTTTAAAAAATTCCTTTATTTTCTACTTTAAAATCTATTTTAGAAATATATTTTTAATTGATAAAATTTTATTTTTAATACCAATGATAAGAAATAACTTGAGTATTTAGTTGGAATCTCTTTAAAAATAGCCTGTTTTTACGGAACTGCTGAACGTGCATGTGTACATTTTTTAATTATATCCACTATAGCGACCATTAGTTATAAAGACCTTTTGCTGTGGGACGCAGAGGGTCGTTATAACTAAAGCCCTGAATACGTCTCTTAAGTAGCGACACGTTCAATCGTCCGCCATTTTGGGGGTAACAGCCACTCTCTCCCTATTGAGAAATACGGAGTTTCGTTCGTTGTTTGTGGATTTTTATTAACAAATGTTTACAGATTCCCAAATATAACTTAAATACCTAATGATATACATATAAAAAAAATCATTTTACGTTAAATAATAATTTATTTTTATATTAAAACACATATTATACTAAATGCGTGTTTTGAAATAATTCGCGATCATTTTGAAGAATAATTTTATTCAATTTTTTTGCTAAGACTTTCTAAGTTATAAATTACTCTAAACCAGATAAAAATCACATAATATTTTTAAAAAATAAAAAAAACGGATTTTTTTTTATTTAAATCAGATTTTTTTAAATTTAAATTTATTTAAGTATAGTATTTAATATATGTAACATATATGTTAACTTAAACTGTTCAAGTTAGAGATCCAAATTAATTAATAAATTGCAAATTCTTTTTACATATAATTAAAAATATATATAATTACATACATATATATATATATGAATAATTCATAAATCAGTAGAAAATAATTACTGACAATAGGATTTTCTGCTTGTTTTAATACTTACTTTTCAATTATCTATGTCATAATTTAAATAAAGGATACTTACTGTTATTTAGAGATTTTTCTCCTTAAACCACAGTGCAGAATTATATATTTATTAGAATACTCAATTATATATATCACATTTAATTTTTTAATAGTAGGTCTTGAATTTATGGCTTTATATAAAATAATTTATTTTATCTCTAAAGCGGCAACTCTCATGCCAATGCTCTTGCTAGAACATTTTTTTTTTATCTTCCTTAGCTCTAAAGCTCGATTTTTCTTTTTAATTAAAAAGTGCATTCTGTAAGTGACAAAAATACTAACAAGTTTAACCATCAAATTACAGCACTGAGGAAACTGTTTAAAATGCTCCATAGAAGAGCTTAAAAATAATGACTTCAATTGCTTTAACTATTCCAAGTATAATGTTAAAAGCGTGATACACACATTCAAGCGAAGACCCAAGATGGCGGCTGTTTACCCATGTGACTGGCAACTTCCATTCAAAATCGAAAGCGGCACGAAGTCGATGGGGAAAGGAGTGTCGCTACTTAAGAGACGTATTCAGGGCTTTAGTTATAACTAGGCTTGCCAGACGTCCCGGTTTGACCGGGACAGTCCCGGTTTTCAGACAAAATCCCGGTGTCCCGGCCGGTTTACTTCACGTCCCGGTAAAAATTAAATTTGATTATAGATGACCAAAAAAGTCTGAAAATAATTAACTGTAAAGGATTATTTAGGATAATTACTTTGTCATTTATTTCACTGCACTGTATGAAAAGCGAAAACTATAGAAGAGTGATGGTCTGCTAATAAATAATATTGTCATCGTATCGTCTTGTCTCGCCAATCGTGACCATGCGCGATGCGAGAGGCTCTCCGGGCGAGTCCAATATTTGGCACTAAGGGGTGTAGCTTTAGAGCCAGAAAAACGCTGAACAGTTTTCATATGTCAATCTGACCAAAACAAATGCTGTTGATTGGGAAAACGCCGAAACTTCTGCTGAAATTATTAATAGCAGTCTTCTTGATGTACCCGATATGAAAATAAACAATGATCAGCTGTTTGACGAAGTTGAGCTTGCTAAGGAGTATTTGCAGTCAAATTGGGAACAGTGGAAGCAAGAAGAGACTACCAGAGATGTGATTATTTCAAGTGAAGAAAAATGACTCAGGCTGTTTGGTCACTGCAAGGAGAATCACATAGCAGCCCCCAATCTGATCAAGATTGTTGAGTATGCCTTCTGCTTACCTGGGACGTCAGCACCAGTTGAGAGAGTATTTTCTTTGATGAACAACGCATGGACTGATGATAGGAGTTTGATGAAAGAATCTACAGTTAAAGGCTTGATGACATGTAAAATTAATATCGGAATAGCATGTGAAGATTTTTGCAACACGATTAAAAACAAAAAAAGACTTTCTAAAAAAAGTCCCAGCCAATGAAAAGTACATGTAAATATTGTTCGAATTTTTATTCCTCATTCAAAGTGTTTCTTCTTACTTAAGCAAATATTAACATGTAAGAAATAAAATGTGTAAATTTTTACGCTTGTGTCATTTATTATAACCCCTGGTTTAGGTTCCTGATCAGTAACCATTTATTCATATCATTGAGAATAAACTACCCTCTAAAACACTAAAAACCCGCCAAGTGTGTGTACCCTTGAATACCCGCGACGCTGGGGGGCATTCCGGTGTCCCGGTTGATCATTTCAGAAATCTGGCAAGCCTAGTTATAACGAGCGTCGACTGTATTCTCAAGCGTACAAAGAAAGCTCAAAAGATGCAGCCTCAAGTGAAAAACATCATTTTTTTTATCAGCACTCAGGCTGCCATCTCTATGTTCTCAATTGATTTAATAAAAATTTCGGTATGTATCCTAATGGCAACAACAGACATTAGAGCTTCAGTCTTATTCTCAAGATTTGAGAAGACGAAATTAGGTGTGCAGCTTAAAGGCAACACTGGGCATTTAAAGGTTAAGGGAGGGGCAGAGTGACATTGTAAGAGAAGTAATAGTTGATCAGGAAGTTGCATTTTTTTCCGTTTAACTTTCTTCTGTGCGACGTATACAAAAAAGAAAGTATTTGAATTGCCGAAAAATTTGAACTCGAGATTTTGATGAATCTAAACGTTTGAGACTTTCTTAAGTCCGATGAAACCATTTCTGGAATTATGTCATTTCTGTCTGTCTGTGAACACGATAACTCAAAAACGATACGAGTTAGTTGAATGAGGTTTGGTGTGTGGTCCTGCACCAAACTCTACGATCTAATTTGCTATACACAGTAATTGTAGATCTGTATCAGCTTTTGGGCCAAATCCGTCAAATAGTCGAGTACCTGTCGGTCTGTCTATCCAAGTGTATATGAAAGTGGTAACTTAAAAACGCAACAAGCTACAGAAATAAAACTTGTTATATAATATTAACACAATAATTGTAGATCTGCATCAGCGTTTGGACC
>BGPR01052354.1:0-10618 GCA_013235015.1 Araneus ventricosus
AAAGCACTTTATTTTCGTAACTTTGTACTCAAATATTTAGAATGTAGGAAATAAAATTATGAATATAAATAAAACTAAACTACCCATTCGGAAGCTGAAAAATGTTAAGGCATAGTTTTTGCGGTTGTAGAAGTCACTAATCTTCTCTATATAAAAAGTATACGTTGTTAAAAAATAAATTTATTGAGTTAAAGGTATTAAACGTTTCTATTGCATCTCAATTTTGATTATGAAAAGTAGAATCTTCTATTTAAATCATTTAAATAAAAATAACGATATCTCTTGAAAATACTTTGTCCAAAATTTTATTGTAAGTTTAAACTTTATTGCTTTTAATCTTCATTCTAATATTATTGGAAGGAAGAACGTAACTAGAATTTGTATTTCATAAAACAATATACATATTCTCATATTTTGAGTCTGTTTTTAAAGAACATTTACTATCTCGTTCATCTAATAAATACATATATGTTTTAATCCTCCTCCTCTTGCAATGGTATTTTCAGCTTTGTATAATTTCTAAATAACTTCGAAATTCCAAATACTTCGTTTGAAGAAAATCTTATTATTAATGATATGTCCTCATTTAACTGGAAGGACTAAATATTGCATTTATTAGTAAATCTATCCATTTTTCTCATTTTTAAAAAAATTTTAATATTAAATTAATTCCAAATTCTGACTTTGTTTCACTCTTCCCTGCACCCATTTTTATTGTCTTTTAATTGTCATCCCATTAGCTAAAACCTAGTATTTCATTTTTAAAAAGAACCTTAATTTCCTTCCAAATTTCGTTAAAATTCTTTCACATATTGCTTTCCTCATTTTGTTTCATAAATAATAAAAATTTATATAACTATACCATACTATTCTCTGTTTGTAATTATAATTAAGTTTTCGTTCAAAGAGCAAAAATAAACCTTTTTCTTTAGTCAAGAATTCTTCAACTATAATCATTAGATTCAAGATGTTTTCCTTTCAAAAGTTCAAAAACTGTAGTCCTTAAATCCTTTCTCACATGTTGACATTGTCCAACTTTCGAGTTGCTTACTTTCACTTCAGTTTTTTTCTCTCTTTTCCAACTTATTTCTCTGGATTTTTCATTAATTATTATTTATTCCTATATGATCATCAATACCCTTGCATTCCTTTCTCGTCATATCATTTTTCTCAAATCGGACAATATAGTTTGTCGCGTTTAGAAAATTTTCGCCACTGATAAATGAATGCAGTTACAAAATCTGAAGCAACTACCATTTTAAGAAGTCCTTGTTGATTATTGTTAGTTTTTTCAAAATCTGTGAAACTTACTACACGAAACTGAATTCATATTTTCAAAATTAATTACTTTTGGAGAGAAAAAAATTGACATAGCACTTCAGCTACACGGAACGATTCTGTTAAGAACAAATTTAAAAAATAAAATCATTTCAACAGTAAGAACATCTCACGAAATTCTCAGTTGTATCTTTTTAAAACTAATCCTTTGTTCTAAAATAGAACTGATGGATCTTTTTGAGCAAACAATCTCTTCTCTAGTCTTTTAGAATTCTATGTTCCAAGAATTCAATCCTTGCAGAACACATAAGGAACCGAGCTGTAACTGAGATTGAGAAATAAAAGTAATAAATCTTTTAACATTGAACTCTAAATCGATCGTAAGAGTCGAAACTTAAAAAGATTTTATTGGTTTTTAGGACAGTCGAAGAAAGAATACATTGTATTTGTTTCCGATGGATTCAGGTATTTCGGGAGGAAAAGAAAAAACTCCATCGGTTTTTTGTAAATTTGCCGAAAGAATATATGTCAGAGTAGTACAGTATTTTTTTATTACAGAATAACAGTTTTTTTTTCAAATAAACTGTGAAAGATGGTTTGTACACTCCCTATTCAACATTCTGATCGTGAAAAACAGAATATTTTTATGAATTTAAGTAAATTTAGAACACATATATACATTTAAAGTTTACTGCCTTCGTTTCTGAAACTGAAAAATTAATACCTTTATCAAGAATATTTTATAAGTGAAACATTGGAAGAAGGACAAATGGTTTATAATACATAGAAAAATAAGTTACACAAAATTCGTTGTTCATTGAATTCACTGGAACAAAAAAATAATAAGAGGTAAAAATAAGAAGCACGCATAACTTGTAGTCACCTTTGATTCCATTGTAATTACCACAATAAACTCAAATACCGAATATATAAATAACTTATAGTTAACAAACTGTAGATACTGTCAACAAACAGAGTATTGGCTTGAGAAATCTGATTTCAAGTGTTTTAATTTATGTATCCCTGAAACTGTGGATCGACAAATATATTATTAAAAAAGATGTTTAATAATGTATGACTTTAATTTAGAAATACTGTTAACCCTTTGCACTCTTATGTCTAATGTCATTCGACATTCTGAATGATGAATCCGTTTTACATTCTTGTTGGATTACGCTTATTATAAAAACCGTATAATGGCAAAAACGCACAGTTTGATTTATAGGAATTGAAAAATATTAATAACAATATTTTCAGCTTCCTAAAGCGCCAAATCAATCCATTCACTGTTAGTTCAAGCTACAGTGACGATTATGCATCTTCTTACCTTTCTGAGGGCAAAGGGTTAAAGATTAAATTGATTCTAGAAATCATTTACTTTTCTTAAATCATTTTTACTTTCTCCGATACGAGAACCGCATAGAGAAAACAATGTAATCGCCAAAATCTAGGCCTCAAGATTTCGATATATATTAATATTTACATGAGTACCTAAATACAAGTAAAGTTATTTATAACCCTTAAAAGTCCAGTGTTGCCTTTAAGAAACATACCGAATTTTGTCTTTAATATCTTGAGAAGAAGACTGAAGCTTTAATGCCTGTTGTTCCCAACAGGATACGTAATGAACTTTTTGTTGAATCAATTCACAATACATAGATAGCAGTCTGAGTGTTGATAAAAAATAAAAATAATTATATTTTGCTTTAGGCTGCATCCTTTTTATCTTTGTTTGTATACTTGAGAAAACCATATTTTATTCTATAATGTTGAAGGAAATTCCTTATCCGTTTTATTATTTATTAAAATTCATTTGTATTTCACATTATGGAATTTTATCAAGGGAATTTTTTTCTGAAATAACGTCCAGTGTTGTCAGTTGTTAACAAACTGATTTTTAGCCATAAACCGCTCATAAAGGGTCATAATGACTCTAGGCGCGGGGACGCGTATGTAGTGTTATGTCTAGCCATAAACCATACTTAGAACAAAATAGGATGTTTTAAAATATTTTCCCATGTTTTATTCAAGAAATGAAACTCAAAAAACATTTTAAAATTAATTTTTAAGATATCTGGTTTTTCAGGGTTCAAATCATGTCTGATTATATGTCTTCACTTCTGTATCTGAGTCCGATGACTTAAACGTAATGGGAACGATGAATTAAACTCGATACACAAAACTGTAGATCGTACCTTCCTGTCCTTACATAAAAGCAGTGGATCCAGTTGAAATTTTCGCCATAAGCACAGCAGATATGGAAATATTTTTGTAATATAAAAAGAATTCGGCTTTCTAAATCATTTTTATAAAAAAATACATTCACTTGTCTTCAAATCTTACCCATATGACATATTACAGATTAATTTTATTAGCTTTTAAATAAATTATGGTAATCATTTGTAAAATAATTCCAAATGTATTTAAGAAACTACTGATATTTCATGAATCCCTTAGGAAAGTCATTCCTTCAACAGTAGAAACGTAATTACGTTGAATTTATTTTTCCTTTTCTGAAAAAAATTAAATAAATGTTTGAATTAAAGGTAGATTTTAGGCATTTTATTCGTGTTTAAATGAGAAAATATTGAATACATTTTTAACCTAGAAAAATGAATATCTTTCATTTACCCTGACCTTATAGAGTCATTTTTTTAAATTTAAACAAGTGGGGAATGTATTATAAGGAGAGGAAAATGCCATTCGAGTTCTTAGATGGGTCATCCAGCCCAAAGGAGATAGAAATATAATTTAAATTAAGCTAATTATTACCTCATCATAGTGAACTATTAAAGTAGTAACTGTCCTTCGAAAGATTCAGTTCTTTACAAGCTAAGGGTTAAAAAATGGTTTCCAAACCAATACTTCGACTGCTTCCTAACATCTGTAAATGGGCCCTCCCTGTATAGGGAGGCGCGTCGCCCATCTGTTTATGGAAAACACTACCTGTTTCCATAAATGACGTATAACAAGCCGAAATAGTTGGTCGGTATAGTGGTTCTCTTCCATACCGTGTCCGAAAATTTCGTTGCACTTGGGTATCGGACTTAGTCTGTATGAACCAGGCTACATACCGAACTTTCTCCTGTGGCACCCACATTTTTCGTCGAATCTTCGTCACCTGGAAAACAAAAAACTTTATGAGTTACCTTTTCACATGTCGAAAACCGTTCGTTATTATCTTGCAAAGTTTTGAAGTTATTAAAGTCTAAAGTTGTAAAGATATAACCTATGTTTTATCGCTTATAAGATTCGAAACCAGCAAAGCATTGATTTTTAGATTTTCGGAAACATTTCAAAGTATAATAGTCATAAAGAATATATTTTGACATGAGGCGCGTTGGCTAAGAGGTAAGTTCTTGATTTCGGAGCCAGAATGTTAAGTGTTCTAAATATGATTCCACTGAAGATGCGCTGTGTATAGGGCCATCTACAAGTTAAATCAATCTTATGGGGTCAAATTCCCTCCAGATGGTATGATGTAGAAGTTTGGAGAAGGGTTGCCAGCGCAGCTGTAGTTCACGTCATCTGACCGCAATTCAAAATTACGTGGTCTGTCCCAAAATATCCCTCGTGTTACTTCAAAATTGGACGTTAACGTAACTAAATTTAACTATGATTTGACATACTTTTGAGCTATCCATCAAAGAAAAGAAGAATATGTTGGAACCTGAATTTCAGTTTTTGAACTTTCAAATTATAGTTTATCACGTTAAATAGCAATTGTTATAGAGCTTTACTGCAAAGAATGAACAAAAAGCGAAAATTATTGCACTTTAACTTTAAATTAGAGTTTATAATATTCCTCGGTATAGACAGAAATGATGTTTTGTAGAAGGTTTCTTAGTCTCTTAACTTTTGAGCTAAAATGAAAGAAAAAAGATTACAAGATGCACGATGCTGTAAAATTTTGCGGCACAAAGTTTGACAATTTAAATCTAACCATGACGACATCGTAAATGTCGGCAGCAGTGAAACAGTTAAAAATATTTAAACATTTGAGAATATCATTCAGATAAACAACTACATACAACAATGAAAAATGCAAGGAAAGAGGTTCAAGCTGAGAGAACAAGCAATCATAACAAAGCCTCACGAAATATCTTCTGTTTTATTACGGTAAGCTGTCCCCGAAATTCAGATTGCCTTTCTGCAGCTCATATTTTATTTCTGCGGAGTTTCTACATGTTGCTCTTGTCCCCATGTAAAAGCTTTCACCGCCATCTTTGGTGATTATTCACTAGTCTTTGCTTTCTCTTTGTTGTTTGTGTAAAAGACAGGTTATACTCCTTAGAATAACGAGACAAATGAGTTCCTATGTACAAAAGATGAAAACAAATCCCATAAAAGAATACGAGACACAGTTTATTGGGTGTACACTTTTGGTTTTGGAAGAAGCACGATTTATCCCTGCCGGATTTTCATGTTTCCATTTCTGTTACGGAAAATTTACTAGCATTCATCGATTCATTTACATTTTTTCCCGTTCTGCAGGTTAAGAGTTTCATCAAAAAGAAAAAGAATAGTTTTTCTACGCTTTCTTTTTCATTTTCTTCTTGAGTGTGGAAATCGGAAACCGATAAATAGTAAAATGGTGTTATTGCAAAGCATCTTCTTCGATATTGATCCATCCAGATTCCATTGAACTAATGGAATTTACATCTTAAACTTTCCGTAGCCCCGAGCCAACATTCGAATAAAAAAAGTCCTGCCGGCCAATCCGGAAGTGGATTCCTTTTGTCCGGAAGTATAAAGCAAAGAAATTTTCTGTTTCCACTTCTATTTTCACAAGCTTTAAATTTACGAGGATAAAAGACTGTGAAAGAACATGTGCCAGAAGAGACCTTTTCAACAAGGTATCATTTACAGAAGTTAAGAAACAGTCGAAGAAATTATTTGAAAACCATTTTTCAATCCTCAGCTTCTAAAGAACTGAATCTTTCGAAAGACGTTTACTGCTTTAATAGTGATGAGGTGGTAATTAGCTTAATTTAAATTATATTTCGATCATCAATAGTAAGGGAATAGTTATAGAGCAGGGGTCGGCAACCTGTGGCTCGCGAGCCGCATGCGACTCTTTTGATGTAAAGTTGCGGCTCTCCAGTTCCATACGAAAAAAATTATAATTTATTATCAAAACCCTTAAAATATAAGAAAATATATTTTTAAGTACCTAATTTCTCAATAGCTTCTATTTTCATAATGGTTAATTACAAATCGCTACGCTTAGCATGACCGTAATGAGCCAAATTTGAACTATTGTTTTGCTATTAGAGATGAGACTCCGTGACCATGTTTATCCTTCAACCAATTGCATTCCATTTTCTTCTCACCCAAACAGCTACCGTCTAGACTCTAGACGTGTTGTCCGTCAGTCATCCTCAGATAGCGCGGTCGAAGTTACGTTGCATGTGTGTTAATTTAATCGCTTGCGGTTTTTACGTGTCTATTCGCTTGTTGTATCGAGAAGAATACAATTTAGAAGCGAATTATCTTCTCAAAGGTATATAAGCATATAATATAATAAAATCAGTAACAGAATTGGATTACATATCTGAGGATCGTGTTAACGAAGTAATAATGGTAAATAAATTGTCTGCCGTTTTAGATAGCTAAGTAAAATTTTAAAAAATCATTTTTTCAGCTCCGCCGCCAGCATGGCATCTGGTAGAAAAAAGAGAAGAACTGAAGAAGAAAATCGAAAATTCCATCAGGATTGGAAGGAGTCGTTTGCATTCATATACAACAGAGATGGCCTTCAGACTTGTCTCATTTGCCACGAAAAACTCGTACACAATAAGAAGTCAAATTTGGAGAGACACTTCATTACAAAACATATCCAGTTTGCTGGTAAATATCCAACCGGTGAAGAACGAAAAAAAGCTGTTGAAGAGCTCCAAAAAAACAGCAACAGTCAAATTCCATGCTAAGTAACTAGGTGCAATCTTCCAATAATGTAAATCTGGCAAGCTTTGCAGTATCATTAGAAATTGCAAAAAGAGGAAAACCATTCACAGATGGTGAGTACGTTAAATATTGTTTTATACGTGCATCTGAAGAACTGTTCCGTGAATTTAAAAACAAAGCAGAAATCATGAAAAAAATCAAAGAATTGCCATTATCTGCTAAAACAGTACAAGATGGAACTGCTAAAATGTCTTCAAATGTAAGACATATGCAAGTGGAACACATTCTTCTGCCTTATCACTTGCTATAGATGAGTCTTGCGGCATAAAAGACGCGGTACAAGTTACCCTTTTCGTCAGGTATATGTCGTCCCAAGGTCCAAAAGAATAACTGCTAGGATTGCTACCGCTCTCAGGGCAAACTCGTGGAGAAGATATAGCAAAAGCTGTGCAAAAATGCCTGGAAGACAATGGAATCGATATAAATAAAACCGTTTCTATAGCAACTGATGGAGCCAGAAGTATGACAAGAATACATAGAGGGGTAACATCAATTCTTCAGAAAAAAATAAGCCACGAAATTCTAACGTTTCACTGCATAATTCATCAAGAAGCGCTTTGTGCCCAAACATTTCCGGCCGAAATAGTTCAGGTGATGAACTTGGTAATTAAGATTATTAACAGCATCTTTGTAAAAGCACGCTACCATCGACAGTTTAAAGATTTCCTTGAAGAAATAGATATCTACTTTTCTGACCTACTTCTGCACAGTGCGATGGCTTTCCAGAGGTAACGTATTGCACCGTTTTGCTTTGTGCTTGAGTGAAATAAAAACATTCCTCAATGAAAAAAGCATTGACCATCCCAAATTGGAAGAAGACACATGGCTTCAAAAATTCAACTTCATGGTAGATACCACAATGAAACTAAATGAACTAAATCTAAAACTGCAAGGAAAGGGCAACCCAGCCTACGCCTTTCTTGAAGAAGTAGTTTGTTTCGAAAAAAATTACTTCTTTTTGTTGAAGACATGGAGAGCGATAAATTACTTCATTTTAAATATCGCGATGAGACCAATGCAACTATTGACACGAATTACTTCAGCATAGCTTTAAAAACTTGAAGGATGGATTCGCTGAGAGATTCGAGCAATTCAAAACAAACCAAAGTACTCTCGCGTTCATAGTAAATCCTCTCAACATAAATACAAATGAGATCAACATTGAGCCATTTGGAAATGATGCTGGATCGCATCAAATGCAAATGGATTTGAAAACCAAAGACCTGTGGAGTGGCAAGTTCACAGAACTCAAGAGCAAGTTGGAAGAGTTGGAGGTCCAGAAATGCATGCACATCGCTCAGCACAAGTGAACAGCTCTAAAAGAAATTCCGCGAGTTGAGGCCCTCATATTCGGCGCATGGAATAGTCTTCCAGAATGCTACAGTGAGGTGAAGAAGTTGGCATATGGAGTGCTGACGATCTTCGGGTCGACATATTTGTGCGAGCAAGCGTTCTCTTGCATGAATAAAATAAAAAGTAAAGTTAGGAGTCAACTAACAAATAAAAATCTAGAGTCGTGCTTGAAACTTAAAACAACAAATTATAAGCCAGATTTAATCAAACATTCAAAAGGCATGCAAAGCCAATGCTCCCATTGATGTAACTATCTATATTTGTGTTTTTATACGAATAAATATTATTCCGCATTTAAAGCCGTTTATTTTAAATCAAAGATCAAATATATATAAGCAAATACTATAATATTGAAACGAAAATTTTTAGTGGCTCTTTAAAAACTGGGAAATTTTTTGAATTGTAACTATTGGCTCTTCCGTTTCAATAGGTTGCCGGCCCTTGTTATAGAGGAATGAAAATTTCAACTATTCATCATTTCCACCCCCTTTGAGCTGGTTGACCCATCTACGAACTAGAATGGCATTTCAACTTCCCTATAATACATTCTACACTTGTTTCAATAAAATCAAAATGACTCTATATACGGTGATCACAAATTAACATGGATAGAGCCTTATATGAAGGGTGTTTATAAATAATGCTTACAATTTTAGACTTTAATAACTTCAAAACTATACTAGATAATAACAAAGGGTTATTAGCATGTGACAAGACAATTCATGAAAATTTATTTTTGTTCCATAGGTGAAAAAGATTTGAAGAAAAATGTGGGTGAACTTTTTTCCCAGGTGAAAAAGATTTGAAGTGAAGAAAAATGTGGGCGCCATCGGATAAAGCTCAGTGTGAAGCCTGGTTCATAGAGACTAAATCGGATACCCAAATGCAACGTAACTTTCTGACACTGTATGGAAGGGAACCATTCTTCTCGACCTACTATTCGGGCTTGGTATATGTCATTTTGGAAACAGATAGTGTTGTCAGAAACAGGGAGGAGGGTCGTCTATCTGTTTCAGACGCCAACGTTGCACTTGTGTTTCGGAATTTGTCTCTATGAACCAGACTAAACACTGAACTTTCTCCTGTGGCGGCCACATTTTTCGTTAAATTTGCGTCACCTGGAAAACAAAAAAAATATGAGTTACCTTGTCAGATGTTGAAAACCGTTTGTTATTATATTGCCGAGTTTTGAAGTTATTAAAGCCTAAAGTTGTAAACATAATTTATAGACAACCTATATATAAAACACTATAGTCGATGCAAAGTATACATCCTTTATATTTATTAATCAGTGAAAAACAAACCAAGTCCAATGGATTCATTTCTGAGAAAACAAATCTCAAAGCTGATTAGCTGCATATAGAATGACAGCGAACTTCCAATTGTTCTTGCTGTCTAGTATTTAAAAAGTGAAATACGGAGCTGAATCATTATTACGAAGAAAATATCACATTTCTACACTACTATGGTAATGTTAGAGCAAATTCGGCAAAACATGGGCATGGCTAACTTTAATTCGCAACGCTGCATATGCGAAAACTAGATTTACTTATAAAAATAATGATTTCGAATAAAAGAAACTGGTTGTGGATATTAGCATATTCGGTGGATTATTGACAGATTTTATCTTTTACGTTTAAATATTAGGCGCAGGCAATGAACAACAAGACAGCAGCGATTTCATACAATTTATTCAATTAAACGTTTTTAGGCATTTATCTCATTACGACAATAGTCACACAGTGCCGTGCTCGTAAAACACCTTTGGCTGTTGTTTGAACCAGTTGCGCAGGCACTCATTGACTTCATATTCCGCGATATGCCTCTTGTTCTGGTGTCAAGATAAGGCAGACCCATTGCGCGCACGCTTTATGGAATTTCAACCTGTCAACGATGATTGCGTGAACCATACCATGGCTAAGCCCTACTGCTGCAGAAATGTCATCTACTGTTGCACGAGGGTCTTTCGTGATGAGCTCATCCACTTTCGCAACATGCTGGTCTGTGACACGCTTCTGTG
>BGPR01052355.1:0-10618 GCA_013235015.1 Araneus ventricosus
TTTCTGTATTCTTATAGTTATTATCAATATCCATGAAACCATCAGGAATGTTCTCCCCTAAACTTTCTGGTATACTTCCCCAAAAATATGCTGTTTCCCCTCCCTCCCCGTGGATAAAAAAATTCGGACCTACTGTGACCCAGAATCCAATGACTATCAGAAGGTTTTTCATTGTAGATTATAGTGATTGTAAAATATTTAGGTAAAGAATCATATTAAAAGAGATGCGTACCGATTTCTCTCTTGCCGGGTCAAAGACAAAGTGACACAATTCGCTCCGTAGCTTTCGCGTGCACAGAGATTGCTTCCAGTAGGCTTGCGCGTGGAGAGAACGTATTCGTTTCAAAAGCAACCAAAAAAATAATGAATATGCAATTTTAAATTTGTTTTTAACCGATTGAGTTGAAAATTGGGCGCAGATCTATAATTAATCTTAGCATTCGAGATACCAAGTTTTATTTATCTAAGCCAAAGGGCTTATGATATCTAATTTTTACAAGTATGCGATTATACAGACTGACAGACAGTCAATCTTTTGACGGATTTCGTCGAACATTTTATACGGATCTACATTCATGACGATAAAACTGTGTACCAAATTTTATCCATCTAGCTATTCAAGTTTTTGAGTTATAGTGTTCGCATGACTTCGGACATACAGACAGATAGACTTCCCGTTGACGGATTTTGTCCAAAATTTGATAGAAACCTACAAATTATGTTTGAAGACCACATACCAAATTTCATCCCCGTAGCTCTAATTGTTTTCGAGTTATCGTGTTCACAGACACATAGACAGACAAAATTCCAAAATTGTGCTTTTCGGACTCAGGGAGGTCTAAAACGTGGAGATTCGTCAAAATCGCGAGTTCGAATTTTTTGACGATTACAATACTTTCTCTTTGTATACGAGAATGTAAAAATATATAAGTTTAAATTTAAATAAAACATTATGATTTGATTATATACAATCTATAAAAAAATATTTTTGATAATTACTGAAATTGTATTTTATTTTGAAAACTAGTTTTGACATCCCTTCTACAAAGTTGCACTAAAATATTGTAGAAAGAAAACGTGTATTTTATTGAATGTGGAAATACTATATTCAAATGGAAATGAAAGTGATTGTTTTGCACCGGAAATATAGCGAAAAAAAAACAATACAGAATTGCATGACAAAGTTGCATTTGTTTTTAAATTAAATATATTGCCTGCTGCGCTGTCAAAGAATAATCCACCAAAAATACAGTGTTTTCAAATAAATATCTGATGAAATTGAAAAACAATTAAATTCAAAATAGAATTAATAACTAATATATTTTCAATTTAAAAGGAAACAAGAATTTCTAGAATCCACTTATTTAGCATCGAATTTATAAAAATTGTATTTTCATCAAAATATTTATATTTTTTTATTTAAAATTACAAAGCGGCTAAGCTATTATTTGTCCAATATAAATATAATTTAAAATTTGATATAAATTACTTACTAGTCTGCTTAGACTAGTCTACTAGATACTTAGTCTTACTAATTTCACGCACCCCCACTTATCTGTCATCCATCAATGAATCATTGATTTTTCAAAGATTTCATAAGTAGTAACCTTAACAGTGCTTTCTTTAAATATGGCGCTATATTTGCTCATATGTTCCCTTTCAGAGTTACTAAACCACTTATAGACTGTCTAATCGAATGCGCAATCTCCATAATGTTTATGAAGCTTATATTTGGTTTACTCAGTTTTTTAACCTTTTAAAAATAATGTTTCTGTACCGAACGAATTCTTTCTCATGTATCTTTCAGAAATTACAGAACCCAATCACTTCAAATAAGTGCCAAAAAAGAACTAAACGATATATTTAGTTGAAAATGTGTGTGAGACCCTTCAAGAGTTACCGGCAACTGAAAATAATCTCGATATGGAATGGACGCTTCATTTCTCCGACTTTACACGTAATTTTCGAAAATCCTCGTAGATTCTTGTTTTAAACCTTAACTTTTATTTCATTTCAGGTATTTTAAAACTTTCTTTCAGGTTTGAAAAACAGAAACTTTTGAATTAGGAATAAAATGATTTTATGCGCGCGTGTTTCATACTTATAGGAAAAATATAATATTACTCTCTACAAGCCTATAAGATATGAATAATTAGTTAGGAAAAATAGCAATATTTATAATGTAGAATAATGCTGAAGAAAATGACTATATTTGATTTCATGTATGGATTGGATTTATTTCCTTTATTATGAAGCTTATAGATAAAAATATTTCTTTTGCAATAGAACATAACATTTGTAACAGCGGTTTCAAATGTTAACATTCCACAGCAACAAATTTATTAAAGCACGAACTAAAATATTTATAATATGTTATGCGCATGCGCTCTGTCAGTGTCTCAAAGTGCTTAATGCAGGAAAAGCCTATAAGATATAAACATAACATTTGTAGATACCGTTAGAGCACATGCGCAAAATGTTGCTTAATTCTTATCGAATTAATACAAGGGCACAGCGAGTTATCATGGTAGTGATATGATCTTGTTAAACTTTCAATTTGGACGACCACATTAATTCGTATGAAATTTTTATTAAAGTTCGAATAGAAATACTGTTCTATTTTTCACTGCTGCGTTAACATATAAGTTTGGAATTTAATCTGGATGCACAGATTAATTAAAAATATTTCGAGACTCAATGAAATCTTTAAATCATTTCAACACATGTAATAATGTACGAAACTAGATATAGCTAAAATAGCAATCACAAAGCTAATAGTATATTCGACACTCTTTATAACGGACACGCGTTATAAAGACCATTCCATTATAACGACCAGTGATAAAATCCCCAAATGTGTTTCCCTGGGCACTCTATGTTATTTTACTCCCGTATAACGACCGTCCAGAGTCGCCTAATCCCAATACAACGACCGAATTCTGCGAATACTCTTCTCGGTATTTTTCCAAAATTCCTTTATTTTCTACTTTAAAATCTATTGTAGAAATATATTTTTAATCTATAAAATTTTATTTTTAATACCAATGATAAAAAATAATTTGAGTAATTAGTTGGAATCTCTTTAAAAATAGCCTATTTTTACGGAACTGCTGAGCTTGCATGTGTACATTTTTAAAATTATATCCACTATAGAGACCACTCGTTATAAAGACCATGTGCAGTGGGACGCAGAGGGTCGTTATAACGATTGTCGACTGTATATTTTTTAAATATTTTTATTTCGCCATCACAAATATTTTCGTAAAGGAATCTATCGAAATTCCACAGCTTTCAAAATTCCAAAGGAACAATATATGATATGGCAGAAAATTTCTACAACATGTTTTTAAACATCACAGCAATTAGAAGTCAAATGTTATAATTGGTGCATTTGAAGGAAAGATCGACATTATTTGCATATGTCAATATGTGTGTAATGCTTCATTAAAGTATATTTCTTAGGTTTTAAAACATGTATTAAACGTACAAATTATAATGTCGCGTAAAAATAATCTGACCATTAGTAATAATAAAAAAAAGTATCACGAACAGAAACGCTATTACAATTCAAAATCAGGAATTTGTAGACCTTGAGTTGCCGTAAAGATTGCTCAACTAATCCTCTTCGTCCTTAAGTAACATCAGTCATCATTACCTTACAACCTCCTGTCTTTCATGCCGCCCTCAGACTGTTAAGTTCTAGGGTAGCGATTTTTATATAAAAGAAAATAGTTTACAAATCCTCAAAGATTAAAGAGAAATATAAATTTTATACACAATTCTAAAATAAAAATAGTGATAAATGTTGCAATACATTGAAATAAGAATTTATTGTATATTATTATGTTTCATCCAACTGCATTTGCTGTTTTACAATTCACTGAAAAGTGCTGATAATCACGAACAATAATTTTATTATCTTTTGAAATGTTTTGTTTAATTGAAATTCCATTGCGATATGATCTTCGGCAAGATCCTGGCTAATAGTATAATTAAATAATGACAATTATTTTTTGAAACCATGATTTTTTCATCTTCAACGATAGATCTACCTTTAAAAGAAAAAAATAATGCAAAAGAAAGGAATTCTTCTTCAAAATGTTTTAAAAATTAATAGAGATAAATTATCAGGAACTGGTATAATAATATCTTTAAGTACGATTAAACCGCATTGATGAATTCAACAAGGTTTTCGGATTGTACAATAGCGTTCAGCACTTTCTAAAATACTGTATGTTTGAAATACTGTTAATACTTTAAATAATTCTTAAACAAATGTATCAATTATTCTGGAAATGTATCTGTAGATGAATAGCGCAATAGCATACATTTGATACTATCTTGACGGTAAGATTCATAAAATATAATTTTCTTTTTTAATGTATAGAAGTAGTTCTTTGATATATCTAGTAGTTTTGTATTTGACTAGAATATTAGTACCAGTTTTCCAAAATCTAAGCACAACAACGGTCTATTTAATGTAAAAGAAAATTTTGTCCTCTGTGTTTTCGTGCAACTATGTTTACTTGACTTTATTTAAGAGATTTATTCTGTTTTTAACGAACAGCACTGAAACGTCAATTCTGCTCTGGATTCTGATATGTAGAATTGATTATAGTTTCTTCTGCATGAAAAACTTAGAAATTAGATCAAATTTGACTCTGTACAGCACTTAAAATTTCTGCTAATTAACTCCATCTATGCACATGTAGCTATTATCAACAATAATAGTAAATATGTTGGTTTAAATAAGATGCTTTGATTTGATTAAATACAACATTTAAAAACAATTTTGATAGTTATTAATAAATAATTTTATGGCTCTTACATAAATTATTTTCTTTATGAAAACTAATATTCATATCATGCTCTTCAAAGTTGCAGCAAAATAATGAAGATCAAAATGTGGCATTTATTGAACTCACAAAGCAATGATTTTCCATAATCAATCTATTCGAATGAAAAAGAAAGCTGTCAGAATTAAATGAAATAAACTGCTTAAGCCTCTGTGACAGAATAATCCAACGAGGATACGGTGCTTGCAACTGAACATCTCATAACAGTAAGAGACTGCTGCATTCATACGAAAATTTTCAACTACATTTAAAAAAGTTTTCACATTTTCAAATATAGTACAAATATATAGAAATATTAAATATAATAACAAAATATTATTTCCATGCATTTTCTTCTGCAAGAGTCATTTTTTGCTGCCTTTCAAATATAGGCATACAATTATTATGAGATTTTATTTTAATACCCGGTAACTATGCGATAATATATTTTATATTCAGAATGAATAAAAAAAAGTGGTCAAATTTTAATGCTAGGTCTGCAAGAATTGGATGAGGAACCACGGACCCTTCGGAATACCAGGTATCTATTGTCGAAATGTTCCAAGGAATCTATATCTTCAGAAAGCCATGTCTCGGTAATGGAAAAAAAGATCTTAATCGTCAGAAGCCGAAGAACTGAAAAAATCAGCAGTTTTTACTGCGAGTTGTCATCGGAAGATCCCGTGACCAACAATAAAGAATGCATATACACATGCATGGGACATAAATTCTGAAAGACCTTGCAATGAAATTTCATCACCTTTTTTTCACTCGCTGCAGAATACGCACTTCATTGCTGTTAAGGTCCTGATATGCGTGGCTGATAAGTGTGGAGGCCGAAGCAATAACACCACACTCATGATTATGCTTTAATTTTGTTGGCTAAGCAATACCCAGGCAGCATGAGAAGATACAGTTCCCAATCCAGAACATTCTTTTATTCCCCCAGACCACGTGCCTGCAGGAATTGGAAAGAAAATGAAAATAAAAATGAGTTCGTCGTTGAAAAGAAATTCTTTCCGGAAGTGGGACAGTTTAAAAGTTAGAGAGAGATAATCTCGATTATGATTGGATGAAAATCAGCAGCATTTTCATAAAACAACATGCATATAGCATTTCAAATTCGTCTCGACAAAGAATTTTTTATAACGAAACAAAATAATAAAATATTGGTGAAATGAGAGGTTTTTCATAGATCTGAGGCATGTGAGAGAAAGTAAGTTGTGAAAAGAAGGAAAAATATCACGACCAGTAAGCTTTGAGTCGTGATTCCAGGCGTAATCGTGAACACTCTAAAACTCTGTCATAGGTTTTCCGCAGAAACATTTTACAAGTCAGAGAGAGATTATCGCGATCATGATTGGATGAAAATAGCAACATTTTCATAAAACAACCTGCATTTTAAATTTGTCCCGACAAATAATATTTTATAACGAAACAAAATAATAAAATATTGTTGAAAGGAGAGGATTTTAATAGATCTGAGGCAGGTGAGAGAAATTAAGTTGTGAAGAAAAGTAAAAATATCAGAACCAGTAATCTTAGAGTCGTGATTCCAGGCTTAATCGTGAACCCTCTAAAACTCTGTCATACTGTACAAAATTATTGAAGATGTATTTTGAACCAAATTAAGAGAGTGAAAAATAGGTATTCTGTAGAAGCATTTTACAGTCAGAATTTCAAGGACAGTTTAGTTTAGTTATATTAACGTCCCGTTTTGAAGCAACACGAGGGCTATTTTGGGACGGACCTCGTAATTTTGAACCTCGGTCAGATGACGAGGACGACACCTGAGTAGGCACCCCCTCTCCAAACTTCCACGCCGCACCAACGGGAGGACGTTTGACCACTACGTATGATTTAGCGTGCAACAGGCCCCATTCACGGCGGATCTTCAGTGGAATCGGGTCTCGAACCTGGAACCCTCCGGCCCCAAAGCCGAGACCTTACCACTAGGCCACCGCGGCCCAATTTCAAGGACAGGAATAGTGGGAAGAAAATCCTCAGGCAGACAGAATATTTAGTGCGACCTTGTAGAAAATGTGGCTATGAGAATCTGAATTTTTTTTTGCGATTGAATCTATTTTATCGGTAAAACCTATATACCTCTTTTTTAAATAATATTTTGGAAAAATTATTAATCCTTGTGTTTTCAATAAAATTTCGAGTATTAATTTAAATTTCAGTTTGCTGCATAACTGCCCCACTGCTTCAAGACTCATTCACAAAAATTATATACTGAATCACACTGCCGAAATGCTGTCGGGTTTCAAAGGCCCTGAATCCAGTTTTCTTAACAAATCGAGCAGAAAATTACATTTTCTTTATTAGGAAATATTTGCTGTGCTGGTGTACAGAGTATTAAGTATGAAAAAATTATTTTAGGATAAATCTCTTCTGGGCTTTGCATTTAAATGAAAAAAATCAATGAATGCTTGTACTTCCAAATTATTTATGAAAATATTTGCTTTACCGTCCAAAATTACCCGAATTCGTCTGTATATAGGTATTAATAGAATTCTATCTGATCGATAAATATCTCCAAGAATTTTGAGCCCATTATGCATCTTTTTCTTCACATAAACACTCGAGTAGTCGTATCACGATGCTGTGTGAAGGTTCTCTTATTTTTGCCAAGTTCTTTTTTACAACATTTTTTAATTAAAGCCATCTTACCATTTACTACACAATTTTTTCTCCAGACTTCTTAATTAAAAAAAATATAGGATCAATTGTCTAATTCCTTTCAGAATTCGACTTATGATCTCTAACTAGTTCAACATGAACAATTTGTTTATTATCTTCAGTAATCGATTCAAAATTAGTTGATATTTCATCTATAAGCTTTGCTAATGTTTCCATTTCATATTCGTAATTCGAATAGAGATAAAATGTCTCTATATATCTGTTCTATTTAGCAATCCAACACAGATACGCGAGCGCGCGCATCGGGCTTGAGAGGTCCGACCTTCGGTTTTCTGAGATGTCAAATGAGGAGAAATTCTTGAAATACCTGTGGTCAGCAAGTAAATGATATTTAATGCAGCTACTGGGAATCTGGAAGTTTTTCGTTGAGGAGTTAATTTTCTGTAAAAAAATTCTCTCTGCCTCGATTTGATGCCTCTCGTTTGCTCACTGTCGATATAAAATTAATATTTTCAGGCATTAATAAATTTCGAACACATTTTTCAGCTTGATAAATTGTATCGGGTAAAGCTCAGATGTGAAATAGTTATACCATTGCGGAAGCTATTATCGCAGCGCTTAAAGAATGAATGAAATTTCCACCAATTGTACTATGGAAGTGGACCGCTTAGATACATGTTGTCCAGTACCCGTACAATCTTCCGACGAATGCAAATACTTGTTAATCATCATTGACGCTTATTCTCAGTGTATTACTGCTGATTTTTTAAATATATCGATACTTCTGATGGTTTACAATATATTCATCAGAAAAGAAACAGGAAACGAGCAAAAAGAAAAACAATGCAGGATATGATCTCGAATTAGAGTTTATATATGATTTTTCTGACATGATTAATGAAAACAGGTAAAAATTTGATCCTGCAATTCATTTATCAATGAAAATAAATGGTGTGGCTGAATGGTTCAATAGGGAAATAATTGAAATTTTCAGGATTATACTTAATGGAACGAAGCTGCCTCAATCATTAGGGCTTGAGCTAGTAAACATTGTTAATTATTTGAAAAAATGATTTTCCCCTTAAATTTTTAACTGGATGGCTGTTTTTAATTATTACAGCAGTTCAAAGAATTAACGATGGTGAAAATAAATAATGTATTTCGACAGTAATAATGAAAGATTAATGAATTTCTTTAAAAATCATTTTTATTACGAAGTCATATTGGTCGGGAATTAATCTTTGAAAGTTCGGGAAAACAAAAATAATGCATATTTTATTCAACTATACCATATGATAATCATTTTGAAATGTTACGGCAACAGTACAGAAATAAAACAAAATTTTATTATTTCATATACAAAGGCGAAAATAATATTTCAGAACATTACAGATTTGTAAATCATTCAAATCATATTTGATATATGTTTTGAAAAAATTTTAAACTTACAGTTCTTATATCGAGGATCTTGAATAATAGGTATTTTGCAAAGATAAACGATTTTTTTATTGTCATATTTCCAGAATTTAATAAATAAAAAATAAATGTATCCAGAATGTATAAAACGCAAAAAAATCCATTTATCCATACCAAAGATCCGACATGGCGTCATTTAGGTTGGGTTTCGTTGGAAATGAGGGGATTCGAAGTAGTTCCGATTTTCCTAAATGGAGGCGCTACTGTCGTGTCTTTTCCTCCTTAGTTACATCAACAAGTCTAGAATATCATCTAGCTTGAGTCGTCTTAAGAATGATATATTTTTGGCAGATATGAAGATATTTCAAAAAGCATTGACATTTTCATATCACATTCAAAATAAATGGTAATAACACTAATTTTCATTTACCAGCTCAGAAATAAAACTCTAGGCTTTATATTAAAGAAATGCGGTTCTCTTTTAAATTGATTGTTTGAAAAGAATTTTGAAATTTTATATAGAAATTTTTTCTATAATAAAAGTGGTAATACTTTTTTCACAAATTTTCAAATCTTAATTCTTAACTATGCAAAAGATGATTTCTCATTTTGACATGAACCTTATTTATTCTTGTTTGTAAAGATATCTAAATACTTTTTTTCCAAATATAAATACAGAATGTACAAACAATACGTTGAAATTTCAAGGAACCATAAAATATAAGCCGATTTTAAAGTGTGACACTTCATGCACATTGCTTGGTTTTTTCTTGGCACAGTAAAAAGTTAGTAGAAGAACTCTCCATCAAGCGGTACTATATGGAAAAACTGCCCAGACAAAATGCAAATTACGCTGTGATTAATAAACCTGCGGTACCCAACAATTAAATTTAAGGTTAATTTAGTTGCATTCCAAGCAGTTTATTAAGGTCCAGTTCTTGGTAGAGGATGTGGCAGATATCCTGATTGTTGTAAGCAGATATCCTGAATTTTTGTCTCCATTGTATGAAATTTTTCGCATTTAGAAAGGATTTGTATTGAACACAATATTGTCAAAAAATACGTGGATGAAAAATTTGTTAATTACACTTACCGGTGTCTTATAAAATTAATGTTTATCGATTAACTAAGAACATTCATAAATGAATATGAAACAGCTATAGTAGAAATATTATATACTGATAAAGAAATGCAGAAATACAGCGCAAAAAAGAATAAGATGGGAGAAATTATAGTAATTTTATTTTGTATCAGCAAGCAATTAATCTTAACACCAATGTTAATATTTCGTTAAAACAGATAATGATTCTTTTATTTGATTACTTTCTCTCATGAAACAAAACTTATGATTATAAACTGGGTTTCACAAACAAATCTTCTTCACAAGATGCAATTGAAAGCAACAAATTCTACACAAATATAATAAAATCTGTAAATAAACATTCCATGCCTTCTCACTGCACATATGCAAACAAAGTTACAACTGAAGGTCTACATTAATCTGCTTATTTTGATACAAGCATTATAATTAGAGAATTATTGTAACATCAAATCTCAATAAAACAACATTCGCTACAGCTTAGTAACAGCCAAACAGGCATAGAAAACTGTTATTCGTGAATCAAATCACCTTTTAATATATTTGGCAAAATGCAGAAATATTAGGCCTCTGAACGATTAAAATATGAGCTTCCATATGAAGGACATTTTAAAGTATTGTT
>BGPR01052356.1:0-10618 GCA_013235015.1 Araneus ventricosus
CTCGATTTCTTACATGTCGAAAAATCATTAGCAAGTGAAAATACCCTTTTAACCTATGCTTTAATTCTAGGGCAGTACAATGAAAATTGAACAAGAATAAATTTATACATGAAATATGTTCATTTTTGAAATGGCTGAATATTTCCGCCATCTTTTATCAATTTCACAGTGTTTATTTTCCTATTGTATTAATTATTCAGCATTTAAATCTAAATTCAGTCTCCTGTTTTCAAATATTGAGAAGGAGGACATTTTTCGAGGGAGGGCAGAACTTACAAAAGGAAGAAAGGTTGGTAATCTTATCAATATATTATGTAACACAGAAAAGAAATTTAGATTAGGTAAAGCTGGTATATTTTCAAGAATATTCTCACACAATTAAAATAATAAGAAACACGATAAAATGTAATTAAAAAAATGATTTCGTGAATATTCAGTAGTTCCAAGAATTTTCAATGCATGCAAGGGAATGAAAAAAATCAAAATGTAACAAAACATTTCTTCTGTAATTGAATTTTTTTTTTCAATTCAGCAATATTACTAATCAATTTTTATGTGTTTAAGGATTCAAAGTATCCTTCTTAAAATTATGCTTAGTCTGGAAAAAAGTTTCGAGATCCTGTTAATATTAAAAATTTTCCCCACCTCAATATCTTGGTGTAGCAAGGCGTCAACTTCAGCTGTGAATTTATTTCAAAACGTTTCATGAACATCTTGAATACAGTGATACAAAAAATGTAACGTTAGGCTGCCACTTTCATTGATTTTTCTGCTCAAAAATTTATAAAATATTTGGGGAGGTGTGAATCGCCAAGAAACTGCAAAAGAAAATGAAACAAATAAGATTCTTTGCGGTATTCTTTACGACATTATGAATTTGAGATGAAGTTTCTGAAAAGATGGCGCATGAGCATCTAATTTTTCTGCAAGATTCAACCGTATAGGCCTGTATTATATCTTTTATTTTTCAATATACTGCGCTTTTTTTATTATTATTATTTTTACTGAATGATTTGTCAGTCAAATTTATGCTGTACTACTATTTACATCTGTAACGGCATCATTATTCAGATATGTAGAACAGTTCTTGTGTTGGACAGACCATAGTAAATTGAAAAAAGACATCGCAGCATTTGCATTAAATTCTTATTTAATCTGAAAATTGCTGCAATTTATATTACGGAATTTGGATTGTTGCATGCAGCACATCATATATTCAATACAATCCGATCTCCTCTATTATTTTCGGCTAGTTTAGCAGTAGAAGTAATTTTAGAAAGCATTTTTTTTTCCATTATATACGCATTCCATATGGAAAACATATATCACATGAAACGAGAACTACATCAGTCACAGAAAAAAATAAGAGCTTCAAGATTTTTCTGTTCATTTTTTTTATTTTTTTTCCTTTGCTCTCCAGCTCTGAAATGGGGAACGTAAGAGTGGGGTACAAGAGCTGGAGCGGTGATAAACACGAAAAAAAAAGGGGTACGTTAAGTTTCTCAAGGTCATTAATGTTTTGGAGTCATTCACGCGCGAGTCGCTATTAATGGCTCTCGGGACAAGAGCGATGCATCATGCTAAGACGGTGGAAAAAGGGTTTTCAAGTGCAACTCGTAAATCATTTTGGAAATCTGCCCGTTGGTTGGCATCGACTACAAATTAATCTAGATAACAGCTGCGTCAGAAAAAAAGTAGGGGGGTTCTGTTTCAATGTTCAATGAACTTTTCTTTTTTTTAGAATATGACTTGCAGATAAAAGTAAAATGCATGTAAAAAGACAAATTTAAAATTAAAAAGTTGAGTGGTAATAGATACGGTTTACTAAGGATATGTCTCTAAGGGTAAAAACTGATACGTTTTTCATTCTTAAAAAAAAATTAATAAATGCTTGATTCTTTAGTCAACTGTGCAACTTTCTTGTTATCCTGAAATTCTCTTTCTGAGCTGTGTCATATGCATCATTATGAATTTCTAAAATATGATACAAAGCATCATTTTTTCAATTCTGTTTCTGAATTGTGTCATATGCATCATTATGAATTTCTAAAATATGATACAAAGCACCATTTTTTCAAACTTTTCTTTTAATAATCATCTCCGTAAAAACCAAAATGACTTATAGCAGTGGCGAATCCGGGGGGAACAGGAATGGCGTTAGAGTTAGCCCGACGGGGGGGGCGATTTGCCCGATAGGTGGGCACGGTCTCCCCGACAGGGGGGGGACAAGTGCAATGAAACTGGTCTCAAATATTATTTATCAACTACAGTTGAATACCCCGTACAAATATTTTCCCTGACGGGGTACAAAATTTTTCCCCGATGGGGGGGGGGCACAGCTTCCCCGACGGGGGGCCCTGAACCCATTGTCCCCCCTCTGGCGCCACCCCTGGGGGAAGGGGTATTTTGTGTATGCATTGATGTTCTTTTGGTATTATCACTTGCTGTGTAAATTTAGATATAATTAGTTGAATAATTGTTAAAGTTAATAAAATAATGTAATGATTAATGCTCGAATTCTCTGAATATCTGGTTAGACTGGAAACATTCTGATGTTTCAACAAAATAAACGCCATTTATAAATAAGAGAAAGTAACTTGACCAGCCAAACAGCTTTGAGCAATTTTCGAGTAAGAAAGAGTATACCAGAAAGCCTATCTTGAAAACAGATTACCAGCCGAATTGTTTGCCATTTCTTGTCTTCTGTATAAATGCCTTGTTTGGATAATTGATAAAACGTTTCCATTTCTCCATTTCGGCTAAATAATGAAATAAGAATAAAATCTTCAAGAATCGAATTCATCCAGTTGAAGTTTGCAATTTACATTTGCATTGGAATTGAATAACAAAGCTGTTTGACATTTCAAACAATTTGGCTATTTAAGTTTTTGGATGAAGAACAATTAAAACTGTTTTTTTTTCATGACGTTTGACATTCAAAATTACATCAAAAGTGCTACATATATTGAAAACTTAGCATAATAATATACTTCATAAAAATCAACAGTTTTATTAACTGGTTAACATCTATAAGCATTTCAGTCGCCAATTCGGCATATAGTTTTATCAAGTTGATTGTGTCGTATACTTTAACGTCGCGAGAAGGACTAATGAAAAGACAGCCAAACAAAGATTTTTTATTACATACACATCCGCCTTTATTACTTACTCACAGCCTTAGATGGACGGAAAAATTTTCACTTCATAAAATCCTTTGTGCATTTGGGGAGGAAAATTTTTTTTGACCCATGTCTTTCACCTGAAAACGTCTTCATTAAACCAGCATTAAAGAATAATAAAGCTGTTCATATAAAGAAGGGGTTAATAATCGTTAACCAGCGTGGGATGTTTAGACAACAAACCGCGCGTTCTTGAATAAGGGTGTAAACAAGATAAAGCCGATCTTTCAGTTAACAAAAAGCCATTTTTTAAAAACTTCTGCCTTATCAAGTGTGAAAAGAAACGTTTAAGGGATAGAACGAGAAAAAAAATTATTATTAGATAAGCACTTCTTGACCTCTGACCCGCTGAAAACACTTGATCATTCATGATGGTTTCTTCGGTGTTTGGATGCCGAACCAACAATGCCGCATGCAGGAAGATACAAGCGTGTGTGGGGCACTACTTTTATCGCTGTTATAAACGCCGCTATCAAAACGCGCGGCATTGATAAGTGTCGCAGGGTGTTGAAACGTAAATTTGCGGAGAGGGTGCGAAATCTTCAAAACGAGCCGGTGGGTCAATAAACCCGTGGACCTTCATTAGCCAAGGATGGATGGCCTGACTTCCGACTGATTAATTGGCTTGTTGTTCATTAAAAGGAGGATGGGTAACAAGTGAACCACTTTATTTAGGCCGTATTGCAAAGTGAATGCTACAGATGATTTATACAACGCATTTCTGTCTTAACATGGCTCACTCTGGTAGGTGTGTGGTGTGTAGTATCACGGAAGAATCGTGAGAAAATGTACGTTTTTTGCATAAATAAGAAATCAGCATTCATCATGATTCTGTTTCTAGTGCATTATTTAAGTTTAGTTGCATCTTAATTAATGAAAGAAGTTGCTTGGGATGGATCATCTTAATACCATAATAATCAATCAGTCGTTTGGGTTTCTTTCCGCATTAATTCGCTCTTATCAGTTTTTTTTTTTCATTAAATGAGCACACTTTATTGCAGCCAAGCGTTCAGCCAATTCCATACTTCCACGCTCTTATAGATAGATAATCTAATTCAGATACTGCAGACGAAGCGAAAAAGTATCATATAGCTTCTTCTTCTTGATTACGGGACACCTCGCCCTGGTCCCGGAGACGAGTCCATTGTCAGGATAGTGCTGAGGGCCCGTGAGATGTTCTCGTACTATATATATATATATATATATATACTTTCTCGTACATCGATGCTTCCGTCCGGAGGGTAGTATTATATAGCTATCTATCAATATCTGCACCATGCATGAAATCTGCAGATATTTACACAAAATATTCAACTTCTAGCGTATATCTATCCTATTAAAATTCGAAGGTAAACAAACGTATGTATGTATGTATGTCCGGCTATCTTCTCACGAACCGCTGAACGGAGAAGCACGCGGAAAGTACCAAAAGATGGAGAATAATCCAAGGAATCCATTTAGGCCAATTAAATTCCGAAATTACAATTAGTTAAAGAGATATTAATTAAAAACGTCAAAATGAATGAATTGACGTGCTGCCATCTATTGGCAGAATGGTGAATTCATTCACGGCGGATTCTTTTTTTTTTCTCTACTATTATTTTTCGCATCCGGTGTTGCATTTTTTAATTTATTTAACGGAAGTTGGTATTTTTTTTTGAGCGAGCTTCTGTGTTATTCTGTGTTTGGATTTATAAACAATTGAAAAAAAATCGTTTTCCTGCATTTTTCTTTCTTTTTTTTGTCGTACGGTGTTTCGCAACGTTTATGTTTGTTGGGGGAAAATATTTATTCATTTTTAATCCGTTTTTTCATTATTTATTTTTCTTTTGCAAAACAAATATCATGCTAATCTGTTTTAATTTATAAGCAAAAGAATTGCATTGCATTTTCATTCAAACCAAACTGCTTTAAGGTAGTAAAAAGGCTAGAACTGAAAGCTTTAATCCACCAAGAGAGGATTCCAAACAGATTTACGTTTGTTGGCGAAGCTTAGTGACAATATTTGTAAGTAAAAAAACAGAGGCGGTCATATGAAAAAATGTGGATTCCGAGAAACGCTGGGTTATTAACTATAAGGTAATTAAAAGGTTGGTTTTAAAAATTTTTATTAAACAATATAGGATTCAAAGGATTTTTTACGTTTTGGGGGAAACGTAACGTTTACGTTAGTGACAATATGTGTAAAAAAATAAACCGGAGGCGGGCATATGAAAATTAGAAATAATAATAGTCTAGATTTGAAAGAATATTTACATTTGTTGGGGAAAGTAAGTGACAATATTTGTTGAAAAAAAAACGGAGCCGAGCATATGAAAATATGGATCCCAAGGCCTCACGTGATCTCACTTCTCTCCGCCCGGGAATATTCCATTATTCAAGATTGCCTGTGCAACGCCGGGCCATGCAGCTAGTAAAGTATTATCTGAAGTAGAAATGGCTTTTAAACTTCATGAATGATTTTTTTTTTAAATTATGGGTAAATATTTTGAATGAAAGAACAAACTTATCTACCTTTAGTATTATTTAAAGGCAACTTCTCTAAAGAAGGCAAAACACTGTTACGTCCAAGGAAATGTATAGTAAAACTTGAAAGCAATTAAAAAAAGGGAATCTTCAGTGTAGGCGGTTTATTGTTTTGTTGACGAACTGTCACCGAGATTACAGCACATAAAACAAAATAAACTAAGCGGGTCATAAAATTTTTTCAAGGGTTGGTTTGCTTTTTGAAGGCCACAGAGGACCGAATAGAAAAGAACTAATATTTGTCAAATGAAATGCTGCTCCAGATCACAGTCCCATGTTTTATCAGGTGACATGAGCCGATGCGTTAAAATCGGAATTATAGAAATTTCCGCTTATCGTTAAGAATGACTTGGAACTTTAACTAATAATGGATACAATTTCTTTGCGGAAGCAATTCGCCATTTGTGCAGAAGCTGTCATAAATTTGCAGATGTTTACTACTTTTTGAAATGCGCACTTTTCTTTCTGAGACAATAAATTCTTTTCTGGTTGTTGATTAGTGATAAATATGACTATGTCAGTATCGTTCACTGTTATACTGAAGATTCTGGTGCTCTTTGAATCTGACAGCATCCCCTTCGACCTTTTCTGTCAGTGTTCAGTTATCGGTGTCTTTCTTGATTCTCTGTGCCCTAAATCTGACAATGAATTATATCTAGTCTTGCAAAGCATCTTAAGATTTCCTAACCTTCCTGATTCGAATATCGAACTATTCTTTGGTTCTCCAATTCTAAATATCTGTTTGGCTCTACATACCAAGAACCTGCTCTCTTTTTTCTCAACTGTTGGCATAGGGTAAATTTTTATTTATGAAGGCTAATTTTAATATAGCCAGATGGCTGATCATTTTTATCAATCTTATTAGCGTTTGTATGTGTTTTTCCTCTTTCTTTTTAAAATATGCTTTTTGGTGTACAGATCTTCTTTGTCCTTTGTTTGGGAAATTTCGGGCTAAGTGAAGCTATGTTTGATGTAATGCTAGCTTCTTTCAGAAAAATTTCCTAATTATTATTTTGAATCCATTTCGAATAAAGTTCTTAGCCCTTGAAAAAATGGACTAGAATGGATTCCTTGTTTGCTTTTAGTTTTTTGAGTTTGGTGCGATCCTCTATATCTCGGTAACTACATATGTTAAAAACATGACTAACGTCTTATTTTAGAGATAAAGGGTAACAACAGAAGTTACAAAAAACATTTTGGAAATCGGAATTGTAGTTCAGCGACTATTAAGTCGCAAAGTTGGGCAAAAATACGCTTGAATTGGTGACGTCACACGCATGAGGTACGCGCGCGCTGTTGGCTGACGCTCTCGCTTGCCACGTTTTCGCGAGCGAGAATTCGGGATTGAGTTGAAAATTGAGTTGAAAACAAAACAGAATTGAGAGTAACTTCGAGAAACAAAAAGAGTCATGCGAGTGAAGTAGTCCTACGTCTTTAACATCAGCGGCTGTTTGAAAAAGACAGTCTCCCGTCATTTTTTTTTAAATTTTGTACTTAATAGAGTATTTCGGTTTACTACTTTTAAATCTGTGTAAAGAATGTTTCGAATAAAGTGCCTGCGTGAATTCAAAATATTTAAATTTTAGAGTTGCTGTTAAATTTGAATTCCTTCACAACTTTGAAATCTGCGTGATTAAATTTTCCTTGGGCTGGTGGAATGACTTCGTAAAATTTGATGATAAGAAAGTATCACTCACTTTTCAATGTGCTTTTTCAAGCTGAAAAAGTATATTGAGCTTTCATTGCATTGAAAAATAACTTCCTCCGCCGTATGTGCCGTTGAACGTTTTCTTGACGTCACAGTCAAAAGAATATCTTTGCTATAGATTCTAACAATATGTGACCCGTCAGAAGTTGTTCTGTCTAATTTATATTTCAATTTTATTTATCAAACATATTTTCAAATATATTTGGACATTTGTCTATCCAAACATATCTCTACTAATAATAAAGGAGAATGTGTGTGTGTTCTAAATGGCAGACCGCTGGATCTAGAGCTACGAAATTTGGCACAAAAATACTTTAGAGGGTGGGAATGTGCACCTCGGAGCACTTTTTTGAAATTTAATTAGAATTTTAATTAATTAAAAATGAAGCAAAATTTCGGCGTTTTTGCTTAATAACTTCCGATCAGACTACAGCACAAAAATCATTTTTACACCATCTGAAAGTGCACAAAATTTCCTTTTCAATGTTATCAATTAAGTTGCCGTACAATTTTTCTTTAATTTTAATAAATTTTTAAAAATATTTTTTGGCATAATTTATAACAATACTTTTCATTACTGCAACGCAATTCAAACCGTTTTCGTTGTTTAAACAAATATTTAATTGCGTGTTTCTCTTTCATTGTTGAATGTTGAGATAATATCTTAATACATTTTGCTTCCATATTTTATTTCAACAAAATTTTTATGGAATCTGTAAACCAAGCTCTCTGAGATATTATGTATGTTAAAAAATCTATCCAATAAGTTGAATGATTATAGTTGCTATGTTTTCATTCTTTTTTCAGCATGTTTTAATTCAGCTAACATGCCGCTGGCCATAAAATGTGCTGCGCCATTTTAATGTTGAAATTGAATGCATATTTTGCAAGAGAAATACGAAAATGAAGATGGCGCAAGCAACGTGCAATTAGATGGTACATGACATGGTCAGTTATTTAGCTCCATTAGGGGCATTTATGTAGACAATGAACAGAACAGGTGCAAGGTCACTAAAAGAACATGGGTTAAATATCTACCACAAGCTGAAGTTTAAAATTACGTTGTTAAAGCAGCCATGAATATAAAATGATACAAGGTTCAATTGAAATCATATTCCCGGCGAACAAGTTGGTTGCCGAACGCGGCTAGTACTACAATAAAATAAAACCATTAAACCCGTGAGAAACTTTCGCACATTCAACCTTCCCCTTCCCAATAAAAAAAAAAAGATTTAATCTTTTGTTGAGTTATTGAAATCAAATACGCAGCGAAGTGGGTACACAAAATATCACAGACAGTTTATAGATGTGAATGTATTTACAAATTACAATACCTCTTTAAATACAATATTTGTATCAGAATACAATCACTTGAATTTCTTTTATCGTTTTCGATAATTGATACAAAGATTTTGTTAGATATAGTGACTCTTGAAACGGCTACATAAGTTATGTGATTTATTCTTGGTTCTATTTCGTGCACTTGTTCTGCGTCACGAATGTATTTGTCTATAATGATGGTCAAGATTGATAAATATTATTTGAGTCTATTACGTATCAAATGGAAAATATTTTTCGACTGACATATCTAATGAAATATTGCAATATTCTCCATGAAATCGTTGCGCATAATTGTAGTCGAATTCATAGCTTATAAAGGTGCTGAGAATAAAGCAAAACTGCTTTATACTGTTCATAATTTCTTATTTTCAAATTTTTTTCCCCATAAACAATATTTGAAACAACAATAAGTGAAAAACAATACCGAAACCGTAGAATAAGTCATTGAGCGACATGTAAAGGTGTGTATTAGATACATAGACAAAGATCCCCAGAATGATTTTGAATATGATGTATTGTGGAAATTCAAATGAAAATATCAATGCTGTTTTACGAACATCAGTCATTATTATGTCAGTAGGTTGAAAATTGCACGATGGCAAAAAATTCTTTTTATTGGGCAGCAAGAACTACTTCTAGAAAAGCTTACAGCAGTGCTCTAGATTTTTGAAAAATTAATCAACCAGAGCTTAAATTTGTCGCTGACTAATATCGTGCTATCTTTCGCCATGTTCTTTTCTTCTCTCGCATTTCGGAGTTCTCTGGCTCTGGGTGATGACAAAAAAGCTTCCTCTGCTCTGCAAGAAACTCTTTCTTATCGTCTGACCTTTCCCAGCCTATCAGAAAGCTGCACCCCCTTTCTCAAACCCCTCTACTTTTCTTTTTTTTCTGTGTTCTTGAGGCGAATGGCGAAAACGCAGGCTGTGAATATTCTGTCAGCAAAAGAAGCATGAATAATGGCCGAGTATGAAGTGACAAATTGACATTGAAGCCACTGTCCCATGCGAACTACTTCTTTCTCCTTGTCACTTTCTCCCTATATACAATATATTTTCTCAAAGCATGCCATAAGATTTTAATATAGTCATATGCCATTTGCTGAAGCGCGGAAGAAACAGATTCTTGACAGATCAAAAACGGCATTTGGCTGAAGAAAGAATTAATCAAAATTGTACAAGCGCTTCCTTATAAATCTATTATCCTGAAATGTTTTATTATATTAAATTGGTCCGGATTAGATAAAGAATTTAAGTGAATTACACTGACTTAAAAATCAGTTGTGATTTGATTTTTGAAAGATTAAAAAAAAGAAATGTGTGTAAGTTTGTAATGGAATTATCTCGACCACTTCCTCATAAAATTTGCATTGTATTTCCTTACTCATTTAAAGTCACACTGGTTATGTTGTAATAATCAACTCTGGAATAAAGCTATCAGAACGCTGTAAATCATGCATTAAAGGCACAATTCATCGACAGTGGAAGAGAATCGAAGTTTTTTATTTGGAGCTGACTCATGGTAAATCTTTCATGGATCAAATGGTGTTGTGATTCGGTATTGGAACATCAACTCAAGAACATGCTATTTGATAACTTAATTATTTAATTGGTATGAATTCACTTGTGAAGTTGAGCAATGCATTATTGTCTCCTAATAAGAATGAATTCTCAACCTATCTGTTCAAATTCAGTTTTACTATTTTTTGTATTTGATTAGTTTTTTCACCGTGCTGAATTAAATATTATACCTCCACCTCCCAGAAAAAAAGAGACTCACAGAGCTACGAGTTTTCCTGTGTCTGATTGAGAAAACATAGAGAAATAAAAATTTATAGCACTTAGTTTATTAGTAAATTATAGCACTT
>BGPR01052358.1:0-10617 GCA_013235015.1 Araneus ventricosus
TGTATACATTACTCTAATTGATACTGTATACATTACTCTAATTGATATTGAATACTTTACTCTAATTGATATTGTATATATTACTCTAACTGATATTGTATACATTACTCTGATTGATATTGTATAAATTACTCTAATTGATATTGTATATATTAAATCTAAAATTATACATTAACATTTTGAGGGGGGAGAGGCACAAAATATATTTTGGCCTAGGGCGTAGAAATGCGCAGATCCGACCCTGAACCTAACCACTGCCAAGAGTTTGATATAATGTAAAAAACAGCTACCAGAAGATGAAACATTCGAAGTTATGGTCGAATGAAATGATTCTGAACTGAATGAAGTGAATTCACATGACGTTACATTATATGGCAACTATGCATGCCATCTGAATCTACATTGCCTTTCGATATGCAGTGTTGCCATGTTCAAGGGCGGACAATTTCGCCCTTGCAATGTTTACAAATATCAAAGCAAATATAAACTCACACTACTAAACACTTATCAACTGCTCATTTTGTACAAATATTCTTTCTGCTGACTCCTAAAGCAAAATTTTTCTTCACTTTTTTTAAAATCATTTGCAGCGTCTTGACAATATTTTACCATTTGAGTTCGCATTGTTTTTTATTGACCCAAAACAGAATACGCACTTTTAAAATTTAGCATGTGTGTGTGCAAACCCTAAATACACAATAAGACTTGTGCAGAACTAAAAGTCACAAGCAACCATTTCTATTTTCGACTGACTTTTTTCAACGTTCACTGTTCTTTTAGAAGAGTTACCGAGAAAAAAGATGCCTTGCTTTTTAAACTGATTGCATTCAAAATACATGATCATAGAAATCGTTACATGCGGAAGGAAAAACTTTGATAACCTCCTTTCGGTCAACACTTGTTGCATTTGATATCCACGGAATTCTATTTTATAGGATATACCAGGGGTGGAGAACCTGCGGTCTTTTCGAGTTTCTTATGCGGCATTACCAGTTTATTTAAAATTTGCAAATTTGCATTGAAATAATAGACTTGTCTGTAATATAATAATAATTACAGAGCAATAACCTTTAAGATTCTGCTCGTGCGGCCTTTTGCCAAACTGCCAAAATTTCTAGTTAGGCCTTTCAGTGCAAAAAGGCTTCCCAACCCTGTGATGTACTAAATCAGTTTCCTTGAAGGGAATACGAAGATGGGAGGTTAGACTTGTTTTCTGTCCCATTCTGAAGCTACGTAAGAAACACTTGTATACACCTCCCTCCCTCTCCATGACAGAGCCGATTTTGCAATGTGCGAAATAAAGCAAAAGCGAAACTTACTTCTTTACATCGTTCATTAATTAAGAAAATTCTTGATTATCGTTTTAAACTTTTGTATGCGTATCGCTTCCAAAATACATGACACAATGAAACACATGCGGGAACGACATTTGCAATGAAAATCCATATTCATTATCATACTTGTGCAGTATTCAAATGATTAAATATTTTCAAGGAAATGTTAAGGCATTATATAAAAAAAGGAATGGAATATTGACAAAACATTGATATTTATAAATTAAGAGGCGAAAATGCAGTTTTACAAGAACCGAGTAACTTTCAGTAAGTTTTCTATGATATTATTCTTTACTAATGATGTTACATTGGTTATGAACATAATAAGTATTTTTCCAAAATTCACTCACGGCGCAGTTAAAGCTGAATAATCAGACATGTAGATCTTCCTGTGCAACTGCTGAATCATTATCTTTCACATTTAAATGCAGATGTTTCAGCACTAATAATTTTCGCTGGAAAACTGGTTCATTTTCACTTCCATCTGGAACTTCACGTATGATTATTATAGTTATTTAAAGAATCAAATACACTAGTCAGTGTTTCCAAGGAGCTAGAAAAAAATCTTAACCTCATGCCCCTAATCAATTGATCTCTATTTCACTTTTCACAACAATTTTGCACTGGTGCAAAGTTACCTCCACGAGTGCAAAGAAACCGCGTTTCAAGTTACCAATTTCATCAAAGCTTATATTATCTGCGTTATATGAAATGGTTTTCCTTACGGTAATAATAATAATAACTTATTATTATTATTATTAGAACTTCTTATTATTACTTCTCATAAGAACACCAACAGCCATTGTAGTTTCGATAGCTGGAGAGGAAAGCAGGAATTAAACTATAATTATTAACTAAATAATTAAAATTATTTTAATTAATTAAAAATATGGATTCCTCTTTCCTGGAGTTACCATGCAGCAAAACTTCTTTAAGGCGACCAGAGACCTTCGAAATCATTTTTAAAAATTTTCAACTAATAAATTTGAAATTTTGAAGTCATTAATAAAAGCACTGTAAAAGACAACACACAAAATTTCGCTGAAATATATTTATTTATTTCTGAGTTTTAACAATAATTTATGGCCTCGGTGATAGATGTTCCAGGCGCTCCAAAATTACTCGAAATCACTCTAATTTTTTTATTAGTTACTCCAACAAAAATTGGGATTAATTTTTATGTTTCAGAAAGGAATTTCAGAATGAAGACACATAATATCTCGAAAATATTGATTTCGGAAAAAAATATGCCTACTATTTGATATGGACGAAAATATCTACAGTTTAATAACAAAATAACTTCTATATAAATACCAAAAATTCTTCTAAATATATATTTCTAAATTTATATAAAATTTCATGAAATTTGAGCGAAAATTAAAACGCCTGGAACATTTATCGTAAAGGCCAATAATTGGTTATTAAACATTGCATTAATACCCAAAACTCCGAAATAATGGAATATATTGCGCTGAAATGTTGTTTGTTATCTTATATAGTGTTCCTATTAATGACAGCAAAATTTCAAATTGAGTAGTTCGAACTGATTAGATTGAAAATTAAAAAAAAAAATTATTTTGAAGGTCCCTGGTCACCTTAATGATACAAAAAGTTTATTGAAAATTTTTTGGTAAATTAGTTCAGTATATAAACGAAGTAAGGCCCTTAAAAGTTTATTTGCCTACGAATTTTGAAAACGCAATGTACGGCTACAACGGTTACGGTTAAACTCAAGGTTTAGTTATGTATTTAACGAAAGATAACAAGACAGAAACACAAATGATAGTTAATGTTTTCAGTTTTGACACCGAATTAACCAAAATAAATTTGAACTCTTCGCGATATTTTAAAATTATGTTTATTGAAAAGCCAAGAAATCAGAAAAAGTTGTATTACTAATGAATTCAAAATAAAAAGGATCGAGTTAGCCACATTTCATTATACATGCATAAAATATGTTTGGAAACTCAAAAGAAAGCGTTCGAAGTCGCATTATAATAACTCACGGGTTTTTAAATGATGTTTGAGCAAGATATAAAATTGAGTGCTCCATCGCATTTCACAAATAATCCTTTCATGTCATAGAAACGTCATTATTGCTCATATGGTGAAGTGAATTCACGTTTCATTTGCATTTAATCTGAAAAACGTATTCTCATAATCTTAAGTGGAAATATGACAAGAATAATATCCGATGATTGGAAGTCTGATATGAGTTCAAGTCGTGAAAACTGACTTATTTTCTTATTGATAATTAAATCGATAGCTGTTTAATAGGAGCAATATGTAAAATTCAGTCTCACATGAAATTCGTATGTGGAACATCAGTTGTATCTCAAACTAGTTTTGCTTATGCCTTGTGGCCCCAATGAAAAGTTTTAACCTCAAAATTGGAGCATCGTTCGTTCGATACTCAGTTTGAAGCACGATCTATTGTGTATATATGATTCTAATGAATTTTAGCCAATATGCATTTATAAACAGAATAATCGTGACGAATATCAACTATCGCCAGCCGCAAAAAAGTCTCGCTTTCATGATTTTTCCTGCAACCATAAAATACTATATATATATATATATATATATATATATATATATAAACAGGCCGAGTTATTAACCAATTTTCATTTATTATGGGAGAGAGACGGAATATGCGTACATATCGTATCAAAGTTTTTGCCAAAAAGAGAGAAGAAAATCCCTGCATTTTCTCAGATAGGGATTTAACATATAGACACGTGAGCTATTTTTAGTAAATTACGTAAGTGTTTTAGGGAAAAGTCTGGCGCCAAGAAGACGCTGTTATGATTTTCTGTGGGCGCGTGAAAGCGATTAAAATATTCTTTTAGTAATAAATATGCCAAAACGCGAGATTTAATATACCTCCAGTGCGGGAATAAAACGAAACTGGAGTTTAAGAAGAGCGATTTTGGAATACATTAATATTACACTAAGATTTTAAAAGATATAATATTAGAATTTAAAGTAAAATTAAGTGAGATTATTACATATATATATATATATTTCTCTTGTGCGGCTCCAATAAAACGCGTTATTTAGTAATAGGGTTTGGCAACATATTTTACTGCCCTCCTAAACTTAAAAGGCGTATCTCCATTTTTTATTAATTTTCAGGTTTTTCCGACTTAGTAATGTTTCTGAGCTGAAAGACATTATTTCTAAGCAAAAAAGCGTATATTATAAAGAAATAGTAGAAAAATCACTAAAGAAAAATCAATATTTGTGAGCTGCTCACAAACATTACTAAGAAAGAAAAGTCTGAAAATTGAGATACGCCTTTTAAGCTTAGGAGGGCAGTATAGCATACGATTGATCACGTGATTCTTGTTTCCAATCTTAAATATGCATTCAAATATAAAAAAAATGGTCTTGAACTTTACGAAAAATAATTTTTTCTCTAGAAATGGAAAAGGCCTAAATCATCTGCAATAACATCTTTTAGAAACAGTGAGTGTAAATTAAACATTTTAAAATTTCCAAATCTGAATTGATTTTAAGTACAAATACACAATAAAAATATTAAGGCATTTTGAAGCTTTTCTTTACCTTTTTTAACGATTTTCGCGATCTCGGCAACATATCTGAAAACTTCAACTATAAATATTTTTTTTTCTAGGAAGCACAGTTGCCTCATTGTAGAGAGCGAAGCGAGCAGGGTTTGAAGCACACCTAGGAGGATTGCTACGCAATCCTCTGGCGTTGGCGAGCGTTGACGACCAGGGCGGCAGTACTCCCTAATTTAGTTTATTTCCTGGACAAACGCATTATTCTATCTTTTGTTTAATCTTTATACGTAATTTATATTTAAAATCAATAATAATAAAAAAACCCACCAAGAATTACCGTTGTGGAGTAATGTGCCGTGACATGAGCCGTTTGTCAGCTGAATATCTTAGAGGAATAACGCTAGTAAATTATTGAGAGCTGTAATGCAAATGGGTTGACACTTTTGGGAAGGGTCCAACTTCAATGTAGCGAAGTTGAGAGAGTAGGTTGCCAGCTCTAGGTCCCTTCAAACCTACGAGGTTTGTCTTCAATTGCTTTCGCGCAGCTGCGTACTTGAGGTAACTCTTAAAAAAGATAGTCTTTCTGCTTTTCTTGATAATTTTTTTTGAAAAACTAAATTTTATCGAAAAGTGATTTGTATGTAATTCATATTACCTCGGGAGAAATAGAAACCCCGTCTAAGATAATCTGTAAAATTTGGCAGATTAAGCTATAAATATCATTGCAAATAAAAAGCAATTCGCATTGTTATAGAAGTTTTTGGATTTATTTTCAAACGTTACATATAAATTGTGCTAAATAAAAAAATACAAGGCACTTTTATTAATGTGCTAAAAAGTAGAAATTTTAAATAAAAAATGTGAAGGGCAAAATTCAAATGCAAAAGAATGATGTGCTGAGTGGATGCGTAAATCTAAATAAGTTGGAATATAAACCATATTTATTATATACATTTTAATTTTAATATGTTTATTAATTAATTTTCGAACGGTACTTAACGTGGAATGAATTTTTGCTGTCTTGTTTCCATCGTCTCTCACTTTTACCATTTTAATTTAACTTTCAGATTTTTTACAAAAATTAATTCATAATTTAAAAAAACTGTTTCATCTTTATTATTTTGCCCCAACTTTTAAAATACAAAGTGGTCATTGTATAGATTTTTAGATCTCAATTGCAAAGAATGTGTTAGGAGAAACGCAACACCATTTTGTATGTATAGGATATCTAAATGGTACTAAAGAGGAAAAAATAGTTAATATTTTCAGTACCAGGAGCAAAAATGGCGCCACAGGTTGATATTGGAAAGTAGAGTAGGCGGCATAGCTAAAACAGGAGCGTTTCATCAGATTCTACAAAATTTAATGTACATTTTTATGACAATTACATTTCCTTTATAACATTTAACTCAATTTTTACACATTTCGTAATTCCCTTGTTCCGTTTGCATTTAAGAATTCATTTCATGCAAGTTTGCTTCTTTCATAATTTAGTTTACGAAGCATTTTTATTATGTTTTCATTGTACATACAATGTATATTGTATTAAAAATACAATGTATATTGTACATTGTATTTTTAAAGATCTGTTTAAAGTCAAATGTTATATGATCCATTCAATCAATAAATTATACACATTTCCGGAGTACATTAGCCATACACCACCCCACAGCCCCTGAAAAATAAATTATGAAATGAAAAAAAAAATTGTCAAATCTAAGTTCAGAATTATAAAGTGAATAAATGAATTGTAAATGTGTAAAAAGTCAGATAAATTTAAAAAATGAATTGAGCCTGCAAAAAAAGCATTTCCGTTTCAACATGCATTCATTAAATTTTAGTTAATCAAGTAAAACGTTCCTTTATTTATGCCCATTTTACTACTCAAAATTAGCGGGCAGCGCCAATTTTATCCCTGGAGACGAAAATGTAATTTTTCCCCACAGAAAATGATTTCAAATAGTGTGTATATAGTGAGATGGTGTGTTTGTCCCTGTACATTCTTTGTAATCGAATTCTAAACAAATATACAAATATACTTTTTTACTTTTCGCTCTTTACATAAAAATATGCTAAATAAGACAAAAATACTAAAAAAAATTAAATAACATGCATAGTTTATCAAACAAGATCAAAACACTTGCTATATAAATTTCTTTCCAAATTATAAATTATTCAAGACTCTTACTTTCATGAAAACTTCTTAACCCCCCCAAAACATAGATTTACCTCAGAAGTCTTGACAAAAAGTTAAAAGATATTAAACTTAATTACTTAATTTTTCAGAATGTAATACAAATGTTGGTTACGTACGTTAAACTTTAGTTTCGTCTTTTGCGGTACTTTTATTTATCCAGATCATTTTAAGGTACAGAAATTTCAGGCGAACTTGAGTAATTCGGAAAAAACCACAAGATTAACAAAGAAAATGCTAACAAATACATAACGTATTTGTCTGTCAGAATTCAAATTCTCGTAGCACTTTCAGAAAATGTATGTGGTGTAAATTTTTTAGAATACTAGGTTACGATCAATCCTTGTAAAACCTGCATAGTAACAAAGCACATGACAAAGGGAAAATGAAGCGTCTTTTATTGGTCGAAGCGACATCAGATCACCTGATTTGATAGAACTCTATTTGAAACAAAAACTTCTAGAACAAGAAGAGCCAAGAAACTGTGAAGTTTTTAATTCAAGAAACTGAAATAGGTTTATACGGTAGTTATAAATTGACTAAATTTTAATGAAAATATTATTTAAAAATTGAATAAACTAATTAATCAAACATTAATAAAAATTCTAAGGCTGTTGCGTTAGTACACTAAAAGATGTATTGTCATCGTTTATGTTTAAATCTGCTGTTTCTTATCTATACTTTTCTTTCTTTTTAATTTTAATTTTTGTTTAGTACATCTATTATTTATATGGTAGTCTAATTCTTCTCTGAGACGCTGGACATGTTGGTAAAAGTGTATAAATAACATTTTAAAATCTGCTTTTTCTTCCCCTTTTAGAATTGAAGATTGTAATCTATATTTTAAAACTTATATCACTCTAAAACGAGAGAATTATTTCGCAACCACTCTGAATTAAGATTTATCTGAGAAATTTGAATCGTTTTATAAAATTAGAACGACATCTCAGCTATCAACATACATTCCAAGTTTTTCACTTCATCCAGATGTAAAGATTCTTGACACAGGACGTCACATTTAATGTATACCAGGCCAACATAGACATTGCATATTCTATGGAATGGATTATGTTTACACTCACGTGATTCACATCATGCATATTTTGAAAGCATGAAAAAAGGATTATTTTTTGGAATGGATTGCATAACTTACGATGGAAAAAGGATGGGATATCGCAGCACACTGTAAAGACAACGTGCAGATGAACGTTAGATGACTTTCGCGATATTTTTTGTCATTCGACAGTGACGTCACGCGCGCCAATATCAATAAGTCTCGAACCCATGACTCTGCCGGTTAATTCACCTTGGCTCAATCTCTGTTTAGGAGAAATATATTTAATGACTCAGACCCTTTTGTACTTTCTCCTACACAAAGAAAAAATTTCACAATCGTCGAAAAATTAACGCTCTAGAATTTAATGAATATCCACATTTTATACCTCCCTGAGTCCGAAAAACAATTTTTGGAATTATCAATATCATGCAACCGAATTTTTTGATGATTATAATACTCTCTCGTTGCATACGAGAAAGTAGAAATCATTAGTGGAAACTAGGGACACTCGACGCCAGTGTGAATTTTTCTTATATTTCTTGAATATTTCAATTGTTAGGATTATTAATAATTTGTTTTTAAGAATGAGAAATGTACTTATGCTAAACTGATATCTCATTAAATTATAAAGTAAATATATTTCTTGCAATCACACCTAGGGTGAAGTATCCCAATCTTAGGGACACTTAACACTATATGCAAAGAATAATTAAATTCTTTCGATAACTTGTTTTTACGCAAAATCCAGATATAAGTTTAAAAATATTGAATTTAAAGGGTCTTAATTTTCAAAAATTATTAATGAAATTAATATTAAAAATGAAATAATATTCCAACTTTAAAACACAATTGTTATTAATAAAAATATAGTTTTAAATTAAATCAGTCCAGTATTAAACTAAATCCTGTTATTAAACTATATTAGCCCAAAAGTAAATAAGCAATTAAAATTCTGAATTAAGTAAATAATAAAAAATATAGCAGTACAACTGGCATCTTGTAACTTCTCTAGCTCATTGAAGCCGGTTTTGGAAAATAAGAATAGAACATACCAGCACCAAAATGAAAAGAAAGGATTTAAAAAATGCTGTAAATAAAATAAGAAATTGAAAAAGCTTTAGAGCTGTAAGCTATAAGCTCGGTTCTCCTAATATTTTGATGAAAACAAAAGCAAAAGAAGAAATTGTATTCTATGAGAAAACTGAAACTAACTAAGGGACGAACTCCGAGAAAGAAAAGAAACATTAAATAAGACCAAATGAATTCAAACAAAAATTTTTCATTAAAATAATAAATGAATAAAAATCGTATATTTGCAAGGGCGTAAAAATGAAATATATTTCAATTATTTTTAAAATTCTTACTGAAATACTTTTTTGTGTTACAGTGCACTCCCTATTATCCGGGTTAATCACCGGAAGGGATCGCACGGACAATAGAAAAACACAGATAATCCGAAAACTCCTTTTTATTAAAGAAAAAATCTACATCAGTACAAAAATATAAAAATTACTTACATTTGCATGCTGTATAGCATCAAACTAGAAATTTCCCTTTTAACAAAAACTGCTTTAAAAATCTGTAAGGCGTCTCTGCTTCTGCTGTTTGTTCATCTCTTATCGTATATTGGCACATATTTTACGAACCGCAGTAATGTCACCGTAATCAAATCCTCTTTGTCCCATATAATCTAACAAAGTTTCCACAGATTGTAGAGCAGCAGAATGAGAAATAGTATTTCTCTCATTTAGTACATCTTCTGCATCAGTACTAACTGATTCTCCATTATCAAGTTTATGTAGGATTTCTAATTTTTGTTTAACATTTAAAACGTTTCGTTTTCGTTTCACAACACTCATTTTTACCAGTAAAAAATTTCACGCTACTAACTGATGATAAAGAAGATTCAAAAACTAAAGGAAACGAAAACGAAAGAAGTCGAAGAAGTTAAAGAATGACGTGTCAGGAAGAAGCGCGTTCGTACGAGAATGAGCTAGCAGGAAGGGGATGATTCATTTCTCGGAAAATTAGGAGATGAACCGGTAGAGATTGCACGTGGAGGAAGGCGAAAAAACTGTTCTTTAGCGTCCGCCGTCACGGCTCACTAGTTTCGCGAAATGAATTTCTCGATCGAACATCAACATCGATTTGACATACATGACAAGCGAGAAAATGTTTCTCTTAATTTTTTTTTTCTGAGTCCGGAATGAACACGGATAATCCGCGCACGTAGAGAGTATACTGGAGTATCACATTAAAAAGAAATTGCATTCTTCAAATAATTATTTAAAAACTATTAAATAATTATTCTCATATAAAACTGTACTACCATAAACCCCATCCATTAAGCCGATAAACAAGGCGAAAAGTTGCCATCTAGCTTGATTATTTGAGTTACCATCTAGCTTGATTATTTGAGCTGCCATCTAGCTTGATTATTTGAATTGCCATCTAGCTGGATTATTTGAGTTGCCATCTAGCTTGATTATTTGAGTTGCCATCTAG
>BGPR01052359.1:0-10617 GCA_013235015.1 Araneus ventricosus
TGTATACATTACTCTAATTGATACTGTATACATTACTCTAATTGATATTGAATACTTTACTCTAATTGATATTGTATATATTACTCTAACTGATATTGTATACATTACTCTGATTGATATTGTATAAATTACTCTAATTGATATTGTATATATTAAATCTAAAATTATACATTAACATTTTGAGGGGGGAGAGGCACAAAATATATTTTGGCCTAGGGCGTAGAAATGCGCAGATCCGACCCTGAACCTAACCACTGCCAAGAGTTTGATATAATGTAAAAAACAGCTACCAGAAGATGAAACATTCGAAGTTATGGTCGAATGAAATGATTCTGAACTGAATGAAGTGAATTCACATGACGTTACATTATATGGCAACTATGCATGCCATCTGAATCTACATTGCCTTTCGATATGCAGTGTTGCCATGTTCAAGGGCGGACAATTTCGCCCTTGCAATGTTTACAAATATCAAAGCAAATATAAACTCACACTACTAAACACTTATCAACTGCTCATTTTGTACAAATATTCTTTCTGCTGACTCCTAAAGCAAAATTTTTCTTCACTTTTTTTAAAATCATTTGCAGCGTCTTGACAATATTTTACCATTTGAGTTCGCATTGTTTTTTATTGACCCAAAACAGAATACGCACTTTTAAAATTTAGCATGTGTGTGTGCAAACCCTAAATACACAATAAGACTTGTGCAGAACTAAAAGTCACAAGCAACCATTTCTATTTTCGACTGACTTTTTTCAACGTTCACTGTTCTTTTAGAAGAGTTACCGAGAAAAAAGATGCCTTGCTTTTTAAACTGATTGCATTCAAAATACATGATCATAGAAATCGTTACATGCGGAAGGAAAAACTTTGATAACCTCCTTTCGGTCAACACTTGTTGCATTTGATATCCACGGAATTCTATTTTATAGGATATACCAGGGGTGGAGAACCTGCGGTCTTTTCGAGTTTCTTATGCGGCATTACCAGTTTATTTAAAATTTGCAAATTTGCATTGAAATAATAGACTTGTCTGTAATATAATAATAATTACAGAGCAATAACCTTTAAGATTCTGCTCGTGCGGCCTTTTGCCAAACTGCCAAAATTTCTAGTTAGGCCTTTCAGTGCAAAAAGGCTTCCCAACCCTGTGATGTACTAAATCAGTTTCCTTGAAGGGAATACGAAGATGGGAGGTTAGACTTGTTTTCTGTCCCATTCTGAAGCTACGTAAGAAACACTTGTATACACCTCCCTCCCTCTCCATGACAGAGCCGATTTTGCAATGTGCGAAATAAAGCAAAAGCGAAACTTACTTCTTTACATCGTTCATTAATTAAGAAAATTCTTGATTATCGTTTTAAACTTTTGTATGCGTATCGCTTCCAAAATACATGACACAATGAAACACATGCGGGAACGACATTTGCAATGAAAATCCATATTCATTATCATACTTGTGCAGTATTCAAATGATTAAATATTTTCAAGGAAATGTTAAGGCATTATATAAAAAAAGGAATGGAATATTGACAAAACATTGATATTTATAAATTAAGAGGCGAAAATGCAGTTTTACAAGAACCGAGTAACTTTCAGTAAGTTTTCTATGATATTATTCTTTACTAATGATGTTACATTGGTTATGAACATAATAAGTATTTTTCCAAAATTCACTCACGGCGCAGTTAAAGCTGAATAATCAGACATGTAGATCTTCCTGTGCAACTGCTGAATCATTATCTTTCACATTTAAATGCAGATGTTTCAGCACTAATAATTTTCGCTGGAAAACTGGTTCATTTTCACTTCCATCTGGAACTTCACGTATGATTATTATAGTTATTTAAAGAATCAAATACACTAGTCAGTGTTTCCAAGGAGCTAGAAAAAAATCTTAACCTCATGCCCCTAATCAATTGATCTCTATTTCACTTTTCACAACAATTTTGCACTGGTGCAAAGTTACCTCCACGAGTGCAAAGAAACCGCGTTTCAAGTTACCAATTTCATCAAAGCTTATATTATCTGCGTTATATGAAATGGTTTTCCTTACGGTAATAATAATAATAACTTATTATTATTATTATTAGAACTTCTTATTATTACTTCTCATAAGAACACCAACAGCCATTGTAGTTTCGATAGCTGGAGAGGAAAGCAGGAATTAAACTATAATTATTAACTAAATAATTAAAATTATTTTAATTAATTAAAAATATGGATTCCTCTTTCCTGGAGTTACCATGCAGCAAAACTTCTTTAAGGCGACCAGAGACCTTCGAAATCATTTTTAAAAATTTTCAACTAATAAATTTGAAATTTTGAAGTCATTAATAAAAGCACTGTAAAAGACAACACACAAAATTTCGCTGAAATATATTTATTTATTTCTGAGTTTTAACAATAATTTATGGCCTCGGTGATAGATGTTCCAGGCGCTCCAAAATTACTCGAAATCACTCTAATTTTTTTATTAGTTACTCCAACAAAAATTGGGATTAATTTTTATGTTTCAGAAAGGAATTTCAGAATGAAGACACATAATATCTCGAAAATATTGATTTCGGAAAAAAATATGCCTACTATTTGATATGGACGAAAATATCTACAGTTTAATAACAAAATAACTTCTATATAAATACCAAAAATTCTTCTAAATATATATTTCTAAATTTATATAAAATTTCATGAAATTTGAGCGAAAATTAAAACGCCTGGAACATTTATCGTAAAGGCCAATAATTGGTTATTAAACATTGCATTAATACCCAAAACTCCGAAATAATGGAATATATTGCGCTGAAATGTTGTTTGTTATCTTATATAGTGTTCCTATTAATGACAGCAAAATTTCAAATTGAGTAGTTCGAACTGATTAGATTGAAAATTAAAAAAAAAAATTATTTTGAAGGTCCCTGGTCACCTTAATGATACAAAAAGTTTATTGAAAATTTTTTGGTAAATTAGTTCAGTATATAAACGAAGTAAGGCCCTTAAAAGTTTATTTGCCTACGAATTTTGAAAACGCAATGTACGGCTACAACGGTTACGGTTAAACTCAAGGTTTAGTTATGTATTTAACGAAAGATAACAAGACAGAAACACAAATGATAGTTAATGTTTTCAGTTTTGACACCGAATTAACCAAAATAAATTTGAACTCTTCGCGATATTTTAAAATTATGTTTATTGAAAAGCCAAGAAATCAGAAAAAGTTGTATTACTAATGAATTCAAAATAAAAAGGATCGAGTTAGCCACATTTCATTATACATGCATAAAATATGTTTGGAAACTCAAAAGAAAGCGTTCGAAGTCGCATTATAATAACTCACGGGTTTTTAAATGATGTTTGAGCAAGATATAAAATTGAGTGCTCCATCGCATTTCACAAATAATCCTTTCATGTCATAGAAACGTCATTATTGCTCATATGGTGAAGTGAATTCACGTTTCATTTGCATTTAATCTGAAAAACGTATTCTCATAATCTTAAGTGGAAATATGACAAGAATAATATCCGATGATTGGAAGTCTGATATGAGTTCAAGTCGTGAAAACTGACTTATTTTCTTATTGATAATTAAATCGATAGCTGTTTAATAGGAGCAATATGTAAAATTCAGTCTCACATGAAATTCGTATGTGGAACATCAGTTGTATCTCAAACTAGTTTTGCTTATGCCTTGTGGCCCCAATGAAAAGTTTTAACCTCAAAATTGGAGCATCGTTCGTTCGATACTCAGTTTGAAGCACGATCTATTGTGTATATATGATTCTAATGAATTTTAGCCAATATGCATTTATAAACAGAATAATCGTGACGAATATCAACTATCGCCAGCCGCAAAAAAGTCTCGCTTTCATGATTTTTCCTGCAACCATAAAATACTATATATATATATATATATATATATATATATATATAAACAGGCCGAGTTATTAACCAATTTTCATTTATTATGGGAGAGAGACGGAATATGCGTACATATCGTATCAAAGTTTTTGCCAAAAAGAGAGAAGAAAATCCCTGCATTTTCTCAGATAGGGATTTAACATATAGACACGTGAGCTATTTTTAGTAAATTACGTAAGTGTTTTAGGGAAAAGTCTGGCGCCAAGAAGACGCTGTTATGATTTTCTGTGGGCGCGTGAAAGCGATTAAAATATTCTTTTAGTAATAAATATGCCAAAACGCGAGATTTAATATACCTCCAGTGCGGGAATAAAACGAAACTGGAGTTTAAGAAGAGCGATTTTGGAATACATTAATATTACACTAAGATTTTAAAAGATATAATATTAGAATTTAAAGTAAAATTAAGTGAGATTATTACATATATATATATATATTTCTCTTGTGCGGCTCCAATAAAACGCGTTATTTAGTAATAGGGTTTGGCAACATATTTTACTGCCCTCCTAAACTTAAAAGGCGTATCTCCATTTTTTATTAATTTTCAGGTTTTTCCGACTTAGTAATGTTTCTGAGCTGAAAGACATTATTTCTAAGCAAAAAAGCGTATATTATAAAGAAATAGTAGAAAAATCACTAAAGAAAAATCAATATTTGTGAGCTGCTCACAAACATTACTAAGAAAGAAAAGTCTGAAAATTGAGATACGCCTTTTAAGCTTAGGAGGGCAGTATAGCATACGATTGATCACGTGATTCTTGTTTCCAATCTTAAATATGCATTCAAATATAAAAAAAATGGTCTTGAACTTTACGAAAAATAATTTTTTCTCTAGAAATGGAAAAGGCCTAAATCATCTGCAATAACATCTTTTAGAAACAGTGAGTGTAAATTAAACATTTTAAAATTTCCAAATCTGAATTGATTTTAAGTACAAATACACAATAAAAATATTAAGGCATTTTGAAGCTTTTCTTTACCTTTTTTAACGATTTTCGCGATCTCGGCAACATATCTGAAAACTTCAACTATAAATATTTTTTTTTCTAGGAAGCACAGTTGCCTCATTGTAGAGAGCGAAGCGAGCAGGGTTTGAAGCACACCTAGGAGGATTGCTACGCAATCCTCTGGCGTTGGCGAGCGTTGACGACCAGGGCGGCAGTACTCCCTAATTTAGTTTATTTCCTGGACAAACGCATTATTCTATCTTTTGTTTAATCTTTATACGTAATTTATATTTAAAATCAATAATAATAAAAAAACCCACCAAGAATTACCGTTGTGGAGTAATGTGCCGTGACATGAGCCGTTTGTCAGCTGAATATCTTAGAGGAATAACGCTAGTAAATTATTGAGAGCTGTAATGCAAATGGGTTGACACTTTTGGGAAGGGTCCAACTTCAATGTAGCGAAGTTGAGAGAGTAGGTTGCCAGCTCTAGGTCCCTTCAAACCTACGAGGTTTGTCTTCAATTGCTTTCGCGCAGCTGCGTACTTGAGGTAACTCTTAAAAAAGATAGTCTTTCTGCTTTTCTTGATAATTTTTTTTGAAAAACTAAATTTTATCGAAAAGTGATTTGTATGTAATTCATATTACCTCGGGAGAAATAGAAACCCCGTCTAAGATAATCTGTAAAATTTGGCAGATTAAGCTATAAATATCATTGCAAATAAAAAGCAATTCGCATTGTTATAGAAGTTTTTGGATTTATTTTCAAACGTTACATATAAATTGTGCTAAATAAAAAAATACAAGGCACTTTTATTAATGTGCTAAAAAGTAGAAATTTTAAATAAAAAATGTGAAGGGCAAAATTCAAATGCAAAAGAATGATGTGCTGAGTGGATGCGTAAATCTAAATAAGTTGGAATATAAACCATATTTATTATATACATTTTAATTTTAATATGTTTATTAATTAATTTTCGAACGGTACTTAACGTGGAATGAATTTTTGCTGTCTTGTTTCCATCGTCTCTCACTTTTACCATTTTAATTTAACTTTCAGATTTTTTACAAAAATTAATTCATAATTTAAAAAAACTGTTTCATCTTTATTATTTTGCCCCAACTTTTAAAATACAAAGTGGTCATTGTATAGATTTTTAGATCTCAATTGCAAAGAATGTGTTAGGAGAAACGCAACACCATTTTGTATGTATAGGATATCTAAATGGTACTAAAGAGGAAAAAATAGTTAATATTTTCAGTACCAGGAGCAAAAATGGCGCCACAGGTTGATATTGGAAAGTAGAGTAGGCGGCATAGCTAAAACAGGAGCGTTTCATCAGATTCTACAAAATTTAATGTACATTTTTATGACAATTACATTTCCTTTATAACATTTAACTCAATTTTTACACATTTCGTAATTCCCTTGTTCCGTTTGCATTTAAGAATTCATTTCATGCAAGTTTGCTTCTTTCATAATTTAGTTTACGAAGCATTTTTATTATGTTTTCATTGTACATACAATGTATATTGTATTAAAAATACAATGTATATTGTACATTGTATTTTTAAAGATCTGTTTAAAGTCAAATGTTATATGATCCATTCAATCAATAAATTATACACATTTCCGGAGTACATTAGCCATACACCACCCCACAGCCCCTGAAAAATAAATTATGAAATGAAAAAAAAAATTGTCAAATCTAAGTTCAGAATTATAAAGTGAATAAATGAATTGTAAATGTGTAAAAAGTCAGATAAATTTAAAAAATGAATTGAGCCTGCAAAAAAAGCATTTCCGTTTCAACATGCATTCATTAAATTTTAGTTAATCAAGTAAAACGTTCCTTTATTTATGCCCATTTTACTACTCAAAATTAGCGGGCAGCGCCAATTTTATCCCTGGAGACGAAAATGTAATTTTTCCCCACAGAAAATGATTTCAAATAGTGTGTATATAGTGAGATGGTGTGTTTGTCCCTGTACATTCTTTGTAATCGAATTCTAAACAAATATACAAATATACTTTTTTACTTTTCGCTCTTTACATAAAAATATGCTAAATAAGACAAAAATACTAAAAAAAATTAAATAACATGCATAGTTTATCAAACAAGATCAAAACACTTGCTATATAAATTTCTTTCCAAATTATAAATTATTCAAGACTCTTACTTTCATGAAAACTTCTTAACCCCCCCAAAACATAGATTTACCTCAGAAGTCTTGACAAAAAGTTAAAAGATATTAAACTTAATTACTTAATTTTTCAGAATGTAATACAAATGTTGGTTACGTACGTTAAACTTTAGTTTCGTCTTTTGCGGTACTTTTATTTATCCAGATCATTTTAAGGTACAGAAATTTCAGGCGAACTTGAGTAATTCGGAAAAAACCACAAGATTAACAAAGAAAATGCTAACAAATACATAACGTATTTGTCTGTCAGAATTCAAATTCTCGTAGCACTTTCAGAAAATGTATGTGGTGTAAATTTTTTAGAATACTAGGTTACGATCAATCCTTGTAAAACCTGCATAGTAACAAAGCACATGACAAAGGGAAAATGAAGCGTCTTTTATTGGTCGAAGCGACATCAGATCACCTGATTTGATAGAACTCTATTTGAAACAAAAACTTCTAGAACAAGAAGAGCCAAGAAACTGTGAAGTTTTTAATTCAAGAAACTGAAATAGGTTTATACGGTAGTTATAAATTGACTAAATTTTAATGAAAATATTATTTAAAAATTGAATAAACTAATTAATCAAACATTAATAAAAATTCTAAGGCTGTTGCGTTAGTACACTAAAAGATGTATTGTCATCGTTTATGTTTAAATCTGCTGTTTCTTATCTATACTTTTCTTTCTTTTTAATTTTAATTTTTGTTTAGTACATCTATTATTTATATGGTAGTCTAATTCTTCTCTGAGACGCTGGACATGTTGGTAAAAGTGTATAAATAACATTTTAAAATCTGCTTTTTCTTCCCCTTTTAGAATTGAAGATTGTAATCTATATTTTAAAACTTATATCACTCTAAAACGAGAGAATTATTTCGCAACCACTCTGAATTAAGATTTATCTGAGAAATTTGAATCGTTTTATAAAATTAGAACGACATCTCAGCTATCAACATACATTCCAAGTTTTTCACTTCATCCAGATGTAAAGATTCTTGACACAGGACGTCACATTTAATGTATACCAGGCCAACATAGACATTGCATATTCTATGGAATGGATTATGTTTACACTCACGTGATTCACATCATGCATATTTTGAAAGCATGAAAAAAGGATTATTTTTTGGAATGGATTGCATAACTTACGATGGAAAAAGGATGGGATATCGCAGCACACTGTAAAGACAACGTGCAGATGAACGTTAGATGACTTTCGCGATATTTTTTGTCATTCGACAGTGACGTCACGCGCGCCAATATCAATAAGTCTCGAACCCATGACTCTGCCGGTTAATTCACCTTGGCTCAATCTCTGTTTAGGAGAAATATATTTAATGACTCAGACCCTTTTGTACTTTCTCCTACACAAAGAAAAAATTTCACAATCGTCGAAAAATTAACGCTCTAGAATTTAATGAATATCCACATTTTATACCTCCCTGAGTCCGAAAAACAATTTTTGGAATTATCAATATCATGCAACCGAATTTTTTGATGATTATAATACTCTCTCGTTGCATACGAGAAAGTAGAAATCATTAGTGGAAACTAGGGACACTCGACGCCAGTGTGAATTTTTCTTATATTTCTTGAATATTTCAATTGTTAGGATTATTAATAATTTGTTTTTAAGAATGAGAAATGTACTTATGCTAAACTGATATCTCATTAAATTATAAAGTAAATATATTTCTTGCAATCACACCTAGGGTGAAGTATCCCAATCTTAGGGACACTTAACACTATATGCAAAGAATAATTAAATTCTTTCGATAACTTGTTTTTACGCAAAATCCAGATATAAGTTTAAAAATATTGAATTTAAAGGGTCTTAATTTTCAAAAATTATTAATGAAATTAATATTAAAAATGAAATAATATTCCAACTTTAAAACACAATTGTTATTAATAAAAATATAGTTTTAAATTAAATCAGTCCAGTATTAAACTAAATCCTGTTATTAAACTATATTAGCCCAAAAGTAAATAAGCAATTAAAATTCTGAATTAAGTAAATAATAAAAAATATAGCAGTACAACTGGCATCTTGTAACTTCTCTAGCTCATTGAAGCCGGTTTTGGAAAATAAGAATAGAACATACCAGCACCAAAATGAAAAGAAAGGATTTAAAAAATGCTGTAAATAAAATAAGAAATTGAAAAAGCTTTAGAGCTGTAAGCTATAAGCTCGGTTCTCCTAATATTTTGATGAAAACAAAAGCAAAAGAAGAAATTGTATTCTATGAGAAAACTGAAACTAACTAAGGGACGAACTCCGAGAAAGAAAAGAAACATTAAATAAGACCAAATGAATTCAAACAAAAATTTTTCATTAAAATAATAAATGAATAAAAATCGTATATTTGCAAGGGCGTAAAAATGAAATATATTTCAATTATTTTTAAAATTCTTACTGAAATACTTTTTTGTGTTACAGTGCACTCCCTATTATCCGGGTTAATCACCGGAAGGGATCGCACGGACAATAGAAAAACACAGATAATCCGAAAACTCCTTTTTATTAAAGAAAAAATCTACATCAGTACAAAAATATAAAAATTACTTACATTTGCATGCTGTATAGCATCAAACTAGAAATTTCCCTTTTAACAAAAACTGCTTTAAAAATCTGTAAGGCGTCTCTGCTTCTGCTGTTTGTTCATCTCTTATCGTATATTGGCACATATTTTACGAACCGCAGTAATGTCACCGTAATCAAATCCTCTTTGTCCCATATAATCTAACAAAGTTTCCACAGATTGTAGAGCAGCAGAATGAGAAATAGTATTTCTCTCATTTAGTACATCTTCTGCATCAGTACTAACTGATTCTCCATTATCAAGTTTATGTAGGATTTCTAATTTTTGTTTAACATTTAAAACGTTTCGTTTTCGTTTCACAACACTCATTTTTACCAGTAAAAAATTTCACGCTACTAACTGATGATAAAGAAGATTCAAAAACTAAAGGAAACGAAAACGAAAGAAGTCGAAGAAGTTAAAGAATGACGTGTCAGGAAGAAGCGCGTTCGTACGAGAATGAGCTAGCAGGAAGGGGATGATTCATTTCTCGGAAAATTAGGAGATGAACCGGTAGAGATTGCACGTGGAGGAAGGCGAAAAAACTGTTCTTTAGCGTCCGCCGTCACGGCTCACTAGTTTCGCGAAATGAATTTCTCGATCGAACATCAACATCGATTTGACATACATGACAAGCGAGAAAATGTTTCTCTTAATTTTTTTTTTCTGAGTCCGGAATGAACACGGATAATCCGCGCACGTAGAGAGTATACTGGAGTATCACATTAAAAAGAAATTGCATTCTTCAAATAATTATTTAAAAACTATTAAATAATTATTCTCATATAAAACTGTACTACCATAAACCCCATCCATTAAGCCGATAAACAAGGCGAAAAGTTGCCATCTAGCTTGATTATTTGAGTTACCATCTAGCTTGATTATTTGAGTTGCCATCTAGCTTGATTATTTGAATTGCCATCTAGCTGGATTATTTGAGTTGCCATCTAGCTTGATTATTTGAGTTGCCATCTAG
>BGPR01052360.1:0-10617 GCA_013235015.1 Araneus ventricosus
ATATAAATTATTAAAAATATTAAATTATATAAATATATAATTCAAATTGGATAACGAAGACCAAAAATTAAAAGCATAAATAAGTTATTTTACATTACAATTTTATCATCAATAAAGTTTTCTTGGGAGGGGGCCTCAAAATAATTTTGCGCCTGGGGCCTCATATCGTCAAAATCCGCCACTGGTTATAAGGATGTAAACATTTTTACTTTGTAGGTTTTTTTTGTGTGTATGTGTGTGACTTAAAGTAGAATGAATTCCTTCTTGAGTATCATTGATTAATTCCAAATGAAATTATCTATAAACGCCCATTTGACAATACATATATAGTATGAAAATCATTTTTAATCGTATAGATTAACGAACGATATAAAGCATTTTCCCCCATTTTGGGGAGCATTTTAAAAACACATTTGAGATATATATTACTTTGATGAAGACTTTTATTGATAAAATTGTATTACAAGCCATGGACGTCCATATGAAATGTTCCTGCTGGTTTAGGGGAGGGGGGACAAAAGTATTCAAATGCACTTGAAATTTTTCCGAGGAGGTTGAAAAAATCATAAAAAGAGTAAATTTTAACGCTACTCTAGAGCATTGTATCAAAATGTGACCCTCAATTTCCGGGGGGCAAGTGCTCCTTTTGCCCTCCTCTCGGTATAGGCGCTCATGTTACAAGCGAAGCAAAAATATAAAATAATGTGAGCTTCTAAAAAATTGCGTGGTTTATGAATAAATCAGGGGCGATTCTACATCGATAAATATTTTCTGAACTCCACATTTTTTTGCAGATTATATAAGTTTTATGAAAAATGCATAGAACAAAATTTTAATTTTTTCGTAGACGTTAAATTTTAACCCCCCCTATTTTATATATATATTCAAGAATCTTTGGACAGTTTTGAATTAAAAATTATAATAGATTTCATACTCATATATTCTAATTTTGCACACAAATGAAAATCAATACAATATTTCACACAACCTGATTTTTTAAAAAAGAAGCACAATATACCTTTTATTATAACTATATGATGCATAACCTATCCCTTCCCTCTTACATACATGGGTACCCATATCAAATTTTCCAGGGGGGATGAACAAAAGTGTCAATTTTCATGATAATTTAGAGTGATCAGAGACAAAAAAATGTGACCTTGGATGTCCAGGTTGGGAGGGGGCAAGTGCCTCTTTTTGCCCCTCTTATGGATGCCCATGTTTATATATATAATAATAATGAGAAACATACAACTTAACTTATGAAATTGAGTACACAGAACACAGTTGGCAGCAAAATGAGAAGGAGACAAACATAAGAAATGGGAGTGTATAATTAAATACTTTGGCAAGAAGTACATTTAATTATATACTCTAGTAGTTAGCAATGTCTGTCAATTGGAATAGCATTGTGCCAAAATGATTTCAATTGGTGATATGTATGTACTATAATTTCAGAATTAAATCTGACTATAGCATTAAAATGTTTTCTCTCAGAAATTCAAAATTTTTGAACAATTATAACGTGCAAAATATATTTTTTGTTAAGTACTTCTAGAAAATTTCTTGGCATTATTCAATTTTAAGAATGCTGGAGATCAAATTTTTGGAATCGATTTCAAAATTTCAGAGCAGACTGCTTTAAATTTTCAGATTCTTTCAAGAATTTTGGAGCAGAATCACCCCTGGAATAAATCTAAAATTAATTAGTTAAAACTATTTTTAAGTACCAAGGATATCAGATATTTATATTTGTATATTTCTGTAATTAGAAATGAAAATATATATTTTCTGTCGCAAAATATTTAGCAATTAAAACAGTTTTTCCCAAACTTTTTTTTGCCATGCTACACCTAAGCCTGTCTAAAATTCTGATGCCTCCATGTAACATATACATAATTTTTCCCCTATGTAACATATACGTAACTCTAGTGCCCCCTGTGGGGCATGAGACCCACATTGGGAAACAATTGAATTAAAATATTAACTTACAAATATGTTAATGGTAGTATATTTTTATTTTAATGGTAAAATTGATCATTCTAGCTTCCACACTTTTGATTTGTGAATAAAATAACTTAGAGAAACAAATAATACTGAATTTTCATAAGCTATGTCTATGAAAAATTGACAAACAACTGATATGTCAAAAGTAGTACCCTTCATCAGGCAAAAATTAAAAGCAGAACAAACAGTTGAACTACCAAGGGCATATGCTATTGAAAAAGTACCTTTGCTGGTTCAACTACTTGTTCTTCTTTTACTTAATTTTTAATATCTGCTTGATGAAGGAGAATGTTTAATTTGCCTGCAAAACTAGTCACAATTAAATTTTGCTCTTTAAAAGAAGAAAGAAAAAAAAAAGATTCGCAACTGTTATTTGTTGAGATGCAGTTTTTGTCTCAATACAAATCAATTCTTCCAAAAGTAAAAAATATCTTTTATAAATAAAAATAATTAAGTGTGAATAGCTTACATGTGAAACAAAATAATGTTAAATTTCTGTTGCTTACCTTCATTTGTATGCGTGAGAGCATTGACGTTTAGATGCAGTGTTAACAGTTATAAAAATAGTAATTTGAAATAATAATGGTGAATTATTAACAAATTTATATAATAAATGAAGCAAAAAATATTTGCAGCTTTTGCTGTTTGAAATGATAATGTATAAAAATATTTATATACTTATAAGTCTGGGATTGTTTTTTTTACAGCAAGCATTTCTTTAGGTGTTCTCCACTACATAACAATTCTATATACCATTTAATTATGGGAGGCACCTAATGGGTGGCAGACACAATACCAATTCACTCTGGAAAATATTTGCCATAACTCACTTTTTGCAAGATCAGTTTTCTTCTTTTGTTAAAAGTATACGGTAATACTTCTTTTGTATTTAACAACAATACTTTCGCATCCTCATATACTTTATATTTTTTTGAATCTACATATTTTATACAAAAAAAATCTTAATTCCCTGTAAAAGTGATTTTGAAAAATTACACCAGCCTAAAATTTTCCCTGAACTAGAACATTGCAACAACATTTTATTGTCTTGATTTCAAAAATGTTATACAATAGTTCATATCATCCCATAATTGATCCTTTTGCTTTCCATAATTTTTTTTAGAAAGTCCCCCACCCATGGCAGACACCCCTCATGCATTTTGTCTAATAAACACACCAACACCAAATGTTTTTCATTAGAGGAAGTGTTGGCTATAATCAAATTAAATAGAATCTATTAAAATTAAATGTCACATATATGTAGCACATATTTTCTTCTTCTATGTCGTGTTGAAACTGCACCTAAAACACTATGAAAAGATTCTAAGCCCCCCCCCCTTAGACTTTCCTTCTGGCTACAGTCCTGACCTCAACCCTATGACTTAGTACTGAAAACTTCACCAGGCAGTTTAGAAAATTTTATGATTGGTGAAAAAGCAATTATACAGTTGTGAATTTGATTTTAGAAAAGTTTACATTTTTATTATTAATAATAGTAAATTGCATAGTGATTCATGTTTTGTAGCCTTTTTTATAACACATTAGCCCCCCATCTTTATCTCAATAAATAAATAACACATAACATTTGATAGTAAGTAATTAATTTTATTATGGAAATATATATATTTATAGTGTTTTCACCACAATCAAAAAGATCAATAAATTGCAATGAATTTAAATGTGTTCTTATTTTGTTAATAATTGAATATTCTTAAGAGTCTTAAATTAGAAGGTGCATATTGTAAAAATCTTCCACCTCCCAAGATATCATTGCTTCGTCCAAGTGTTATTCTGAATTTTATGTAATCATTCTAACATTCAATTGATTTTGTTACCCTCTTCAAAACATACAGTACAAAAAAGTTCCTTGAAATATTTAGTTATATTATTTATCTATAGGCATACTATAATTTTATCAATTTGCTGGCCTTGAACAAATTCCCTTCATTTATATTGATTTGCTGGTTTTAACATTTATTTTTAATTCCTTTTTCAATTAATTTCTTGAAAATAAATGGGGAAAATGACAAGTCAATAACTTAGTGTACTGAATTACTTTTTTTAAAAAATACTTTTCATGGAATTTTTTAAAAATAATTTTTAATCATTTTTGGTACATGAGCACTAAAAATAGTCTCATATATAGTGGTGAGCAAGTTACAATGGACCAGCCAATATATTTTTTATTTTTTCTGTTTCTGAAAGTTTCATATTTTGACACAGCTGGTTGGCCTGCAATGCTGAAATAAATAAATAAAAAAAAAACTGTATCTGACAATTTAGCCATTTTATTCTTAACTGGTGATTTGTGGCATGAAAAGTAAATATTACCAGTGAAACACTTCTTCTCTGGATTATAGAATTGTAATTTAGAAAACATTACTCTACACAATAAAAAAGTACAATAATATATTATTATATTTAATATAATGAAAATATCTGAATATAAATGTTCATATTTTTTTATGCATCTTTTTGACAAACTTCCATACGGGATACAGTGGTTCATTGTATCCTAGTTCTGTATCCCATATCCTTTTAAAACTATGATATATAGAAATTAGTAAATTATTTTATTTTTAGTGAGAAAATAAACCATTGAATCATGTAGTTTACATTTTTAAATGTAACTATGCATTATATTTACAAATTTCAAAATTGGCAACAATGAGTTTAAGTTAGTGATTTGAATTTTTTTTTGTTTAGATTTTATAAAATTCAATATTTTTAAAATTCTTATACAGTCGGACCTCTATTTTGCGAACTTTTTCTTAGAACCAACAACATTTTGCGAATTTCTTCGTAAAATAACCTCCAAATAGCGAAGTGAATTCTCTATTTAAGGAACTTTTTCTTGTGATCCAATCTTTTTTTCTCTATTTCTCAGTATATTTCTAAACATTTCAGACTTATTCTTTCTTTTAACACATTTTATGGTGATCAATGTCCTTGAAGCTGGAAAATGTCAAAGTGAAAGTGCTTGAGCATCAAAGAAAAAAATTTAATTTTTCATGAGGTGGATGAAGGCGTGAAAAAAAAGGATATTGCTTTAAAATTTGTTATTCCTCCAAACAGGTTATAAAGCATAATAAAAAAAAAGTGATAAGATACAAAATTATGATTCATCGAATTCTTGTTCAAAACGTTTAAAAGCATGTGTCTATGAAGATGTGGATGAGGCAGTTTTGAAGTGGATAGTGTGAAAAATAAAAACAATACAGCAATGAATTCCGATGAAGACGAAAATAATGAAGATGGAAATGATCATGATGCAGAAATAAACAAACCTTCGTATGATGAAATGCTAAAATTCATTCATTTTAATATAAAATTATTTTTTTAAATTGAAAATACAGTGTATTCCCGGACAATGTTTTGTTTTATTCTTGTTTTCCTGGCAGATTTCTTTTGATGGGTAAAATATATAAAACAAATAGATATTAATTTACAAAATAAAGGTGTGTTTAATGGTTAATTACTTTTTTAATAATATTTAGTGTTTATGAATTTAAAATCTGTTTTGTGCAGTTTAAAGTATTTTAAAAGGTGAATCTCTATTTAACGAATTTTCCATATAACGAACTTTTTTTCGGGATTTAGTGACTTCGTTAAATAGAGGTCCGACTGTACTTTATAAAACTTCTTTTTATAAACTTCTTTAACAATGCTTAAAAGAAATTTCAAAATCTTGAATCTTTAAATTGTTATCATCAAAATAAATTTTATCAATTTATAAGTATACATACCTTCATAAAATTCAATATTACTGTTCAAAGATTCAAGTATAAAAATGTCATGCCTCAACATTTTGTTTCTCTTAGAGAACAAAAGAATTCAGCTCCTGCAATGCCAATGTCTTTCTGAATACCAACGGTATTGAACTGGAAATTTTACATATGGTACCCTATATATCTGGCTCTTAAGTTATGAATGTAAAATTACACTATGTTTCACACATGTGCAGTTAAAAATTATTTACTACAAATACTCGTATTTTCTCTAATATTCAAGATATTTCTTTCAAATTTTAGTACATTCCTTCTCTAACATATTGGTATTTATTCTATAAGTTTCATCAATTTCTCATGGATTTTTAAAAAAATTATTTACTCTTTTAGAAAAAAGGATACAAAATTTTATTAGTAATAATATAAACAATTACAATACAGAACTTGATTACAAATATAAGTTAAATTAGTTAAAATAAAAATTAGTTGTTTTTTGCGTGCTTTGTTTTACCAAGGGATTTGTTATCAAATACACATTTTTTTAGATCATGTGGAGCTTTTCTCTTTCTAGATGGCAAATGACCAAATGTAGTATAATCATGGAAAAATAAGGCAGAAGTATTTTTTAATTTCTCTACGTGGTCTTCCAGTTGTAATATTCTTCTTTCCTGCAAGAGAATACTTTCTGCGGCCAATAGATGTTGGCTGCACTCCAACTGTCGTTTTGTGACATCTCCTTGTTACACTTTTTGCATATTTTACTTTTAAAGCATGTTGGACACCGGAATATGTGCCAAAAGTATGCATAGCTGTTACCAATCCTATTTCAGTAGCAGTAAATCTTGATGCATTTTTAATGTTTTTTGAGCAGTGCGCCGAAATACATCAGGATTTGACTTTATTCCTTCTTCAATTCTATTAAAAACTGCTTTTATTTTAGCAATTATTTCATTATCATTATTCTCTTCAGTTTCACCATGAAATTCATTGTGAATACTCAAATCGTCAGTTTCAGTTGTAATAGTAGCAGAACCACTTGGCATCACATCATCGAAAGTAGTGTTTATGGTATTGATTGAATCATTATTAATTAATGGGAGAAACCAATTTTCTTTGGGCAATTTACCTTCATTTACATAAAAATATTTTTTTTAGTTTTCTGGCACACGAAATTGAATCCCGTATTTATTGCCTGTTCCAATGATAAAATTACAGCGAATGAATGTTCACACAACTTACCACTACTACCAATATTACAACTACATATTCCTCCAGCAACATCAACAGTATACACTGTTGAAGTTTTCTTGCTGTCAACTACTTCATATATGCCACTCTTTGCTCCTTCATTAACTTTCAAAGTTGAAACATCAAATTTTCTTTCAATATTTTTTAGAAAAATTTGATGCCTATAAAGTGCACTAGTATGTCGCCCATTGATAAAATCTGTAAGTCTCTGATACATATATCTGTCATATCTTGTTAGAATGAAATCCACCAACTGTGTTAAATTAAATGCCATCAACCTGTCTAGTGAATTGTCTTTCAATATTTTGAAAACAACTTCAACATAATTTGTGGTATTATTACTACGCACAGGCAAATTGTTTCGATAATATGTTATCCATTTAGCCTTTATCTTCATTAAATTTGTTACATGTAAAACAAGATTTACATATCCATGCAATACTGCACAATCAATTAGTAATTTTAGATTTTTTTTGCTGCAGCTTCTTCCGTAGAATATAATACCTGATGAAACAGAAAATATAATTCTTGCCTGTGATCCTTTGCAATGTTATGCTTGCCATCACAGAGCCATGCCCACATTGCTTTTAACATGTGGAACTGGCATAATAAAGTTAATGATTTTGGATATATTTTGTTAATTGCAAATATTTCTTTCAAATCATTGTCCGTTAAAAAGATCTGAGGATACTGCTGAGAATAAAAGGTTGAATGATGGTAACAATTCTTTGAAACACTGAAGGGCTTCCACAAAAACACTTTCTTTCTCCGAATCTGTTATAATAATACCCAATGGCAATCCACCAGCAACACATGGTGTAACAAAGAAATAAATTCTGTGCCGCTGTTTATCTACTCCTCCCGATGCATCAATCATTACAACCTGACTTGCTTGAACAATTCGTTTGTGAGTCCGTAAAATCATTGGTGTGCATAGAATCACAAAATAATGTTCACCATCAGCTGTGTATTGGAATTTTGCTTTCCCTCCTTTGTTTGCTACATAATCCTGAAGAAGAATCTTTACATTTTCAATCATTCCATCGCCAGAAATTGATCCATAAGTTCTTGAAAATTCGTTTTCAAAGAGCTTGGAAACAACAGAACAACTGGGTATCAACATGCCATCTGCCGCTGCTTGGTAATAATCTCCTCCTTTCTCAATCATTAAATCAGTCTTATGGCATTTTAAAGCAGAAGCTGGTTATGCCCACGACGGAATAAATCAACAAATTTTTGCCTTATTTCAGGGCACAAATCTCTGTATTTTAATGTTGCAGCACAGTTTACAATATGATTATGGCCATTTTTTATTTTTACTAAGAAAGGATGGGTTTTTGACATCATATCAGGATGTTTCGATTTTTTTATGAAGCTGAAATCAAAGATAAAATGAATCAGCAAATATATTTTAAAATAAAGATTTCATTTATGCATTACAATTGTCTCTAAATGCAAAGTTTTTCAAGAATCATAAGTACAATTCTCCCCTTGATTGGAAACATGAATCGATCAGTATTCTGCATGCCATGATGTCTTAGTTTTTCAATATTTATACTGGAAATTATGATTTGTGATGTCACAGATTGTAAAATACTGAACGATTTACGTTCCAATCAGGAAAAAATTGCACTCCAAGATAGGAAGAAAAAAAATTCTTTTCAAATGAACTAAATTGAATTTTTTTACGCTTATGTCAGATTTTTAAAAATTAAATATCAAATTAAAATTCACAATATACGTTATGTAACATTACGTTTAATAGTATGCATTCATTATAATTTATCTGCAATGTTTAAATTCTAAAAAGGTTAAGTAACCTGCAGGGAATAAAAAAAAGTAGCTTTAATAATATAATAATAATGCAATGATATTTAAAATTTTAACTTATGATTGAATTGTTTGATATTTCCCTTATAACATTACTAATTTTATTTCATTAAATGATTTTAGAGAAACAAAAAGTTCAACCTTGTTTCACATAATGAAAACATTTGTACATGAAAAATTAAATTTTGAGGCTAAAAAATTCTCAAAGTACATCAGTTTTTGTTCAAAATTTATAGCGATTTCCCTAATACTTTTAAAATAACAATAATGAATGTGGCAAGTCCATTACATTCCAAACTAGAATCCATCTAATGTTAACTAACTGTGTCGTCTAGTGAATGGAGTCATCTTATGTGGTGTAAAAATGATGTCAATGCCAATTTGTAAAGATCTAATAACAATAAAGAATGTGACAACCAACTGTTCGCTGAATGAACAAAACCTCCATTTGTAAAGATCCATTTTAAATTAAAGTGATAATTAAAAATATCCTTTTTCATTCTCCTCTACACAAATTGAATGTATTTAATAACAAGTAACAAAAAGGAATTTATAAAACAAAATGTGTGGGTCCTTGTTACTTCATTCTTCATTAGTAATAAAATTAGTGTGACAACTGTATATTTAACCAGCTTTACACTGCAGACCGACATCTTCAAGATCACATTTCTGCCATTCTTAAAGATTACGTGATCATTTTGGAATGATCTCGTGATGCAACCAGCAGCATTCTATTGGCTGACCATGATGAGAATGTCTGGCTCAATGAAATAGAGAGACTTGTGCTTGCACTTCTGTAATTTTTAAAGATTTTTGAAAAATCTGTTTTCTCAGCACATATTTGATGGAATTGGGTACTTAGTATTTTGTGCATAAGAATGCACAGTATTTTATGGAACTTTATACGTAGCTGCACCTTTATATAAATTGGAGCTTATTTAGGTTTTGATTTTTTTTAATTTTATTTTTAATGACTCCTCCCGCCCACAACAGTTATATGGGCTTTCACAAGGGAAAGACGGGTACTGCAAATAAAATATATACCTAAACTGAATTTAGAACATTTATATCTTTCTAAATTAAAATTATTTCGGTTTCAATTTCATTATTCTGACTTTTCATAATGAAATATAATTTGGATTGAAAATGCCAGTTGTTATAGGAGCTTTTTATCTTTTATGTTTCAATCTACTTATCAATGTCTACCATTACATCATTTTTCTCACATAACCGCACGAGACCCGCATACCACAGGCTGAGAAACGCTGATCTAAAGCATCTGTTCTGGAGGCTCTTTTCCTTTATTTTGTTGAATCCAACAGTTATCAGAAATCAAGAATCTTTGTACAATAAATGTAGAATGGACCTTATGAACACAAGAGCAGAGAAGTCAGACTGAATATTTTTTCGAGTCATTTAAAAATTAGTGACATGTATGATACACATAGATATAATAAAACTGCTAGGAAAAAAAGTATTTACCTTTTCACTACAATTTCTAATTTGACTTGACATCCTGTATGTTTTGAGGGTCTAGTTCCTTTTGCTCTTCGGTCAGTATTATGACAGCAACGATAATCTTTTCTGAGAAGGTTGATTATTCCAGCATTGGGATATGTTCTTTCAACTCTCCATGTAGTTTTAGTTCTTAAACTGTACTCCCTTAGCCATGCCTACAAAGAAAGAGTTAAATTTATTAAATATCTGCTTACATGACATAAATACAATAATAGAAATTGACAATTTTCATATCTCAACAGAATCTTTATCTTTCACTTCTTTGATGCGAAAAACTTTCTCATCT
>BGPR01052363.1:0-10617 GCA_013235015.1 Araneus ventricosus
TAATTGTAAACATCTTATTCGAATTTGTAATAAGAATAATTACATCAATTAAATTTCTCTAAGAAACCAGCAGTATTTAAGTAGTAGCTCTCATTACTTCTTTTTCTAACAGTCTCAAATGCAAATTCAACACGTCTCGCACAGTCCTTTGTTTGCAACGCCGGAATAGTTTACTCTATCCAGTAGGCGAGTTAAATCTATTTGAAGAATTTTAACAACTTTTGCCTTTAGTATTTTAAGATCCCATGACACGTGACCAGTTGATTTTGTAGGACTGTTCAGAAATGAACGACGAATGAGATCCGTATGTACACATTTTCAACACTCACCCTAGGTCTGACACTTCTTGGAAGGTCACCAACACTACCAGTTTTTGAACTCTTTTACCCAGAGGCGGCTTTTTTTCTAGCTCCTTTAAAACCGGGCTATTTTGGAAGGCTAAGACATGAATTAGACTCTCCCAACCTGCGTGGTCATTTACCCCATCACCCCTGCTGTAATCCTCCCTTAAGGCGCACAGAAATGGGCTGTGGTGGCGAGGATAATTGGAACCCCTACAGTGCTTATCTCCTAAGTGATCTCAGAAACCCCCCTCCCCTCTAAAGAAGCCAACCGCCTCAAACCGGCCTTCGTCGTCGTTAAGGGAAAATTTCTAGACCGCCCCGGACCGCCTCGCTCCGTATGAGAGGGTTAGACTTTTTTATAACGTTGTTCTATGGACATGACCGCTGGAGGACTGCGTCCACAAGTACGCCGTTTAAACCCCTGTTGAACAGAAATGACCAATTTGGATTCATACGTATTGCACTTTTTCTCACATCACCACAATTTCGTGGTTTTTTTAATTTACAATCGTAAAGCTTTGTCGGAACACTCACATCATCTACAGCCTCTTACACCCTCTTTCATAATCCTCATTACTCTAAATCTTATTAAATTAGAGAAGGAAAATCAGGAGGGAGAGTTGAATTTTCTTCTCAATATATCTCCGGGAGATAGAAACTACCTTCGCCTTCCAGCTTCAAACAGAAAATTTCTCAAATTTAATTTACACTGGTGATTTTAAATCTTGCCCTATGGAGTTACTGCCACTTGTGGTATGTCGATGATTTTCGATAGTGTTTTCTATATTGTTAACTATGACGAACCAGCGTTATTTTTTCTCTACCCAACGATGATGTGCAAAGGAGAAAGTAACTTAAAGTAAAGGAGACGTGAGAATCGAATTCCGCCTTTACAATTACAGAACGCAGGCTTTTCCGCAATTTTCCCTACTACGTTTCCAAGCTGGAGGGAAACTGTCGAGTTCGGCAGCATCAGACGAACTAGAGACAGAGTTTCAAACATTTTACCACTGCGAAAAATTTTTTCGTGAGTTAAATCTTTGAAAATAAGTAAGGAAGTGAAGATAAATTAATGATAAATAAAAATTTAATTTTTGTAGTAATAAAATTTGAATTAAACATTTTGTAAACCGAAGGATTTTTTCGAGAACTTTTAGTTATAAATGGTGATGAAATGCATATGAGAAATTTTCCGAGATACAAATACTGTCAAAATTTTTGCCACCTCAGTGTTTTGCACCATTCTATTTGGGATCAGGATTCATAGTTTTTTCGAATAAAACACGGCTCGCTTCAAGGAACAGAATTTCTGAAAGAATAATGATAAGTGTATTCCCATTTTAAAATATCACAATGCACCTTTAGATAGATGTACTAGAATAAATTACTCTTTTTTACTTTCCCTTCTTTTTTCTCATCTTTGCAATTCCCGTTACTACATACTACATCAGAACTCTAAGTCTGATTTTCAACATTAAAAAATAATAAAATATTTTCTGAAGCACTCAATATGAATTGGACAGGTTATATGCGGCTGCTTGGATTTCAAAGGATAAAAGTTTTTTTAATCATCGTACTATCATCAAGATAAACGTTTTTTTATCTTTTCGCTGGAAACAAAACAAAAATATTGGGTTTTATTTTCAAGTAATTTTTAATTATACTAATAAGTAGTATTTTCTTACTCTTATTTTAAGTTTTAACATAACATTTTTTCTTGTTAAATTATAATAAAATTATTGTATGTCTGTACTATGCTACCATTTATTGTTCAGCCGCAGCTGTGCGAATCTCTATAAATGTAGTAAGGAATACACAAAAAGGAAATGGGAGACAAATTTTGAGCTTAAATTTTCTATTAAAATTAATCTGTTATCTATCAGAAGAGAAAAAATGCTATGTGTTTATTCATGAAATATAAAACTACGCAAAGTTAATCAAAAAAGACACAAAATATAAGTGGTGCAAATATGCATCATGAGCAGTGAAGGATTAAAAGTTACAGCACCCCCAAGATTCCATAACAAGAGCCGCCACTGGTAAAGAGTTTAAATTTCGTAGAAATAGTCTTAGATCTTTTTCATTTGCCAACACTTAGAAATTTCTAAACTTAAATTTAATTGAATCGTTCGTTTTAACAGAATATTATGTCAGCAAGTTCATATTGTCACTTGAGACATTAAAGATATTGCTCAACAGACTGGATTCATTGTTGGAATTTAATAAAGAAGCAACCATGGTTTTGCAATGTATTTATTTTTGTTCTGAAAATTCTAAAAAGGTAAAATAACTGCAAGAGACAATGTTAATGAGTAATTGAGGTGTTCTTAAATACCCCTTTTTCATTTACCAGCACGTAAAAATTTCTAAACTTAAATTTAATTGAATCGTTCGTTTCAACAGAATATTATGTAAGCAAGTTCATATTGTCACTCGAGACATTAAAGATATTGCACAACAGACTGGATATTTATTTTTGTTTTCAAATTCTAAAGAGGTAAAATAACTGCAAGAGACAATTTCAATGAAAAGTTGAGGTGCTCTAAAGTACCACCAAATACGCAGTAAGATCAATACAAAAATGATTTTAATGAAAATAATTTTGAAAGCATACTTTTAGTGAAAATTATTGAAGTTAAATAGAATTTTTTATTTTAATAACTTTCAATCTATTTTGTCTTATATTCATAATTCATTATTATAAATATTGTAGAATCTTAAAATCATTTTTTCTGAAATTCAATACCAGGTTTCACCACTCGTATTGAACCAAAAATTAATTTCACTAATCGATTAACTCAGAATTAAGCATAAAAAATATTAAAATTAGTGAATTGTCGATGGCAACACTCAAGTGTGCGCAATTTCAAACTTCTAGTCCAGCGGGAAGTGAATGAAAAAAATATAGATTCCATCTGGACAAAGAAGAAACAAGTGAAATATATAAAAAATTAAATTTGCGTAAATAAAGCAAAGCAAGATTTTGAAGTTGCGACATGTAGTTTTTTCTGTATTGAGGAATTCTGTAGACAACTAAAATAAATATATGTTAAAAAAGTACAAAAGTCCAGTCCCGATGTGACTGAGGTTTCTGGTAATTTTGCTGCTGAAATATTCTATGATAGAAAACTAAAATTATAATTTTTGCCTCAATTAAATCTCCTAAATAAAAAAGAAATTGCTTGCATCTGCGCGAATTTTTGGTGCATGAATAAATTTGCTTGGTACTTACACTCTATTTAAAAGAAAAATTCTTCTAGGAGTTAAAAATAATAAACCATAGATACATACGAACTTCGAGAAAAAAAACTATATATTGCTTAAATTATTTCAAGAGGAATCTACCATGTTTTTTATTTACATGAAATGTTTTAAACATTTGTTTGCCACAGCATACTGAAATTCTAATCTGGTGTATCATTAACCCCCAGAACCAAGTCAGAATTCTTGATTTTATTTAAAATCATTACAACTGTTTTTTCTTTATTTCCCTCTTTAAAAAAACTATAATAAAACGTTTCAACATTGCTTTCTGGCTATACAGGCTCGAAAATTTTCCTACTTTTGTAGTCATTCCACTTGTATTTATAGTTTTGACGTGGTCGAAGACATTTTTTGGCTAGTTATTTCATTGTAATTTTTATTAAATTATCGAAAGTATTGTATTCTTCTTTATGATTCTTGTTGTCAGGTGAGTAAAGTCTGTAAAGTTAAACAGTTTTGGTTTACTTTAGCCTTGAGGTTTGACATTTGTCACGACGATACAAAATTTTTATGCCCTCCGCCCCCCCCCCCAGACCCGAATCCTAGATTCGCCACTGATTTAACCCTTAAAACCCGATTTTTAAAAATTGATTTTAAAAGGTTTATTCACTATCATTTGGGGAAAATACTTCGAAAAACCTATCTTGTTCTAAGCATGGTTTATGGCTAAAAACCCATTTGTTACCAACTGACAACACTGCGCTTTATTTCGAAAAGAAATTTCCTTGATATAACTCTATAATGTCAAACACAGGTGAATTTTCATAAATAATTACACGGATAAGTAATTATTCCTTCAACATTGTAGAATAAAATATGGTATCCTCAAGCCTAAAAACAAAGTAAAACGATGCAGCTTCAAGTGAAAAACATCATTTTATTTTTTTATCAGCACTCAGGCTGCAATCTATATGTTGTCAATTGATTTAATAAAAATTTCATTATGTATCATATAGGCCACAACAAGCATTAGAGCTTCAGTCTTATTCTCAAGATTTTACAAGACAAAATTGGGTATATTGCTTAAAGGCAACACTTGGCCTTTAAAGGTTAAGATCAGAACTTTCCATAACGTAAGAGCGATTAATTAAAGATCACAAAGTTTTAAGTTTAAAGTGTTTTCACACCCTTCCGGCTATTGACTAAGCTTCTCTACACGTCTTTTTGCTCTGTAATGCTTTCCATATTAATATGCATTTTTTTGGTTATTGCCAGACGGTGGAGGGAAAGAAAACAAATTTGTTTCTATTCCAACCCGACTGCGTTAACCACATTTTTAAAAGACCATCTCGGGAGAAAAGATCTTAGGCCGCAAAATATATTGTTGTATGAAGGAAAAGTAATTGTACAGAAAAGGTTTCTCAAATATAAAAAATATATTCGAAAATCAAAACCAAATTTTAAATTAAAGCCTTAACGTGTCAATCTACTAATTCCATTGTAAAGAAATTGAGAAGCGTTAACTTTTAACGTGCATCAGTACGTCATTTTTACGTCATTTTTACGTCATTGTTACTGATCTATAAATAGGGAAATGAAACAATATTTTGTGTGTTCGACGATTATTTACATTTCAAAAATTAAAAAGCAATGAATTTATGGGAAATTTTGCTTAAAATTGGCAACACCCTTAACTGATGTTGCAAGCTCATGCTAAGGTTTGTTCCGTCCAGTTCCAATGTTATGTATGGTGCAGAGGTCTCAAATTTTGAAACACATCCTCACAGACGAACGAAAACTGGCTGCCCTTCCACTTCAACGGGCGATATTAACGTCGAGGATGTGTTTGTTTTGAATAATGTAAATGAATGCTCAAATGTCCACGGGATCGCTGAAGATCTAGTCACCAGCAAAAACTCATTTCGCGTAATTTTTGCTTCAAACACGCCAAACTGCCTCAAAATTTGTGTCTTGGCTAACTCATGAGCAAATCGTTCGTAATAACGAATGAGCAAAGCATGAATCATATCACGGGTAGTCTGGAGTTTCTGGATCGTTTAAATGCTGATAGAAACATTCTGAAACAAGCTGAACCAGGTCGCATATTTACAAACCCTACCCTGATAGAACTGAGGCAGGAAATCGGACAATATGATTGGCTCGCTTCGCCGAAAGCCGATGACGTCGGTCTTTGCTCTCGTGCGTATACTTTTCATTCGTATAATTTCTGACAGTGTGGGATGTTTTATTTTTTATGATATTTTAAAAAATAATATCATTTTTAAAAATATTACAACCCACGGAAGAATGTTTTCTGTGCTCAACTGTGGGAAAACGGAGAAGAAAAGTAGGACGACTCTTGTTTTGTTATGTTTGCCGTACGCTTCGTGCGAGAGCTGAAAACGACGTCACTGCTCCTCGTAGCCAATGATATTGACCGATTTCCTGCCTCAGTTCTATCAGGGTAGGGTTTGTAAATATGCAACCAGGTCATAACTGCTGATACACATCAGCATAAATGGTGATAAGAAAATCTGCCAAAATTCATCGATCTAATAAATTGAGATTATCGTGTTGGCAGGTTGAGTTCAGTTAGTTATACTAACGTCCCGTTTTGAAGCAACTCTATGGCTACTTTGGTTCGGACCTAGAAATTTTCAGCCGCAGTCAGATGACGAGGACACCTGAGCAGACACCTCAACATCCAAACTTCTGCACCATCCAGCGAGAGGACATTTTATCCACGTTAGATACAATTAGCACCAGAATCACAAGCACGGCAGATGATTGGAATTGAGTTTTGAGCCTGGAATTCTCCGGCTCCGAAGCCGAAACCGTAACTCGGCCTTCTTATTGACAGATATACGAGCTGAAAGAAAAGTCATCCACGAGACTGATTTCATCTAAAATTTGAAAGATGTACAGAATTTTGTAATAAAAACTACATACTAAATTCCACTATATATATATATTAATTTTAATTTGCTTATCTTAATTTTTTGTATGTACTTTTCAATGTTTAGCTTTTTGCGATTTTGCTCTTTGAGTTCTTGCGTTTTGTGTTTTTGCTCTTAATCTTTTTGTGTTTTGTGATTTTAATGTTAAGCTTTTTGTGTTTTTGCTCTTTGGGTTTTTGCGTTTTCTGTTTCTGCTCTTAATTTTTTTGTGTTTTTAATGTTAAGCTTTCTGCGTTTTCCTCTTTCGTTTTGTGTTTTTGCTCTTTGCGTTTTGTGTTTCTGCCTCTTAATCATTTGTGCTTTGTATTTTTGCTCTTCGTCCTTTTTTACTTTCTCGTATACGAAGTATACAAAGAGAAAATATTGTAATCGTCAAAAAATTCGAACTCGAGATTTTGACGGATCTCCACGTTTTAAACCTCCCTGAGTCCGAAAAACACAATTTTGGAATTATGTCTGTATGTCTGTCTGTGAACACGATAACTCGAAAACTATTAGAGCTACGTGGATGAAATTTGGTATGTAGTCTTTAAACATAATTTGTTGGTTTCTATCAAATTTTGGACAAAATCCGTCACCGGGAAGTCTGTCTATTTGTATGTCCGCGGTCATGTGAACGCTATAACTTAAAAATTTGAATAGCTAAATGGATAAAATTTGGTACACAGTTTTATCGTTATGAATGTAGGTCCGTATAAAAGTTTGGGCCAAATCCGTCAAAAAGAGGCGTTCAAATTGCATATTCAATTTCTTTTAATCCGATTCTCATGCGCATGCGTATTGGTAGCAATCTGCTATTGTTGTAAATTTTATTTACAACAATAAATAATGTTTTCAAGCATCAATTGTTAACAATTTTTTTATTGTTGTAAATCAAACCGATCTCATTATTTCAGCAAATCTTTTATTCACGCGCTTTTGCAATTGTTACGGTTGTGGTAGTATAAATTGCTTTCTTGGGAATTCTATTCCAAAGCAGAATTTTCGCTTTAGTATTCATTTCATTGCCTATTTTGTCGCGCCTGCTTCAAAGTAATATTTTTTTGAAACTTGGCAACAGATATTTGATTTCAGGTTTGTTTGTTTTTTTGTTTTACTTTCTCGTATACGAAGTATACAAAGAGAAAATATTCCACTACGAATCTCCACTAGAAAGTATACGGAGAAAGTTTATTTAGACCACTCCCGCTGGTTTGGGAGTTGTTGTTGTAAACGATGAATTTAAATTGTTCTGCCTACCCTTGGGTTATTTTGTCAATTCTTTCTTTAATGAAGACTATTTTTGAGCTTCGATGTTTCCATCTGGCCTGTGAAGGCCTAATGACCCTCTGGGCAAGCTGGGCCGGGTCGGTTGTAAATAAACAAGTAAATACTAAATTCCATCCCTTCTAGACTGCCGTGATTTTATTCACACAGACACACTTAATTCTGAAAAAATGTGCTTTTAGGTTCAGGAAGTTATATAACGCACAGATTCACATTAATATTTCGAGGTCGAGTTTTTAGACGATTGCAATAATTTAATGTACTGAAGAATGAAAACTCCTTTTAATGCGATATCAATGAATGGAAAGAACAGCATTTCATTATATTTCTTAGCAGAATGAAATTCATTTTTTTAAAATTGAATTTCAGAAAAAATATAAAGAACTTTTGAATGTAGCTTCATTTATTGTGCTGGATAGTCTGTAACTTCAGTACTGAACAAATTGTAAAAATAGCAACATATAAATAAGTTCATTTGGATATTTTAGTTAATTGTGATTTACCATGGCCCATAAAGTCTTCTTTCAAATAGAGACTACCTTATCTTGTTTTCTCAAAACTGACTCAACCTGTCAGATATTCGCAAACACAACCGAACCCAGAATCTCCATACAAAGAAACAAGAACCTGCTGCACCAAAACTTATACGATCCCTCCGACAACATCCCTTGGTCTCGAGCCGCAATAACTCAAGAACCGTTAACCACAGTCACGAAACAACATTCTTTAAAACAACGCTCTTTAAATGAACGATGAAACGTTTACCGTTACTGAAACCAACCCAGTTTTAATTTATTTTACTACTAAAGAATATGTACTTTTAGTTCAATGCGTAAGTGCAATTCTTATTTTAAAGATCAAATAAATGCACTGGCAACTTTTGTTAAACTAATCTAACTTATCGTATATGTAAAATATCCCTTAAAATCTGCATATTATTATCATTTTATGCGATAAGTTATTTCTAAATGAAAATGCAAATAAACCCTCCAGATAGATCGGTTGTTTAAAATGGTTGAAAAATCAATAGATATTACATGACATTATTCCATTACTTTCTTTTTTCATTATAAGGAACTTGAAGTTACTTTTTGAAGCCCCGAGCGAAATGCAAAATTTCAAAGTCAGGAAAAGAAATTTGAAAGTAACTTGATCTGTTCTTGGATGATATTTCTTTCTCTTTTATAGACTGCAGCTCAGATCAAATTTTAATTCAGATTAAACTGAATTTCTTTACAACCAACCAGGATTTGATTTGCTTATAGCATTGAAGAAATTGGAGAACGAAAACATATATTCAAACATTGAGTAATCTCTAAATAAAATTCTACACTTTAATTCTGAATGATTACTTTAATAACGCATTAATCTCTTTTAAAAAATACTATATAAATTATGAATATTTCCTACTAATGAAAATAGGGATCAGCAAATATATTATAAAAAAAACATGATTCATGGACCTTATATTAGCTCTTTCTCAGGCATTTCTCTCAATATTTAATGAAAAAATGTATCTGAGGTGTACATATAAAAATAATTACTTTGTGTGTGCAATGTTTTCCTCGAAGTTCATGAAATCATTTTTTTCATTTGCAAAACGCATCTTAACATGTGCTCAAAATGTATATTTGCGAGCATTCTTCTATAACCTTAAATAATCGTTTTCTAAATTTTTTGAACCCCAATTTCAAAAAAAACAGGATTTTGAATTTAAACTAGATATTTTTTCCTATCCCATATCTTAAGTATCATTTCCCTTTTAAATGATTGTGTTATGAGCTGAATGTTAATCGCTTGGTGCTAAACTGCGTTTTGGCATGCTAACAATAGCCAACATACTAAAATTAAGCAGTTTTAAATCGAGGTTTCTCGGTGTTAGTTCAGACAGATAATAGTAAGAAGATACTTTAAATACAGAGACACTAGTCTCTTTTCTTGCTAAAGTGTTAATGAGGCATTGATCATGATGTAACACATTTTGGCCAAGAAGATTTAGGAGTGTTTTTGTATGAAATTAGCATTTATATGCAAAAATGCTTTAGAATCCATTTTAATACACATTTTCATACGCCCTAGAAATGATCATTCGCATATCATAATTTCAGAAACTGGCTATGCTGCACATGATCCAAACATTTTTTTTTGTCATGGAGCATTTTATATGATACCCATCGATATATTTCATATAGAACCTCAAGAGCTTTAAATTTCTACATCATGATTTTTATATCGATCTACGATTTGACGTCTTATGATGTCTTCATAATTTACATATGAATCGAATTTGATAATGTCTGGGTGATTTTACGTTAGTGAAAATCTCCAAAGTTCTCATTAGAAAAACGACGAATGTTTAGTGATTCCACTTTATGAACATGCTAAACATTTGCAAGCATAATAATGAAACATACTAAAAACATTTACATAAAGGTTACTAATGAAACATACCAATACATTCGTATGCGCAATAATCAAATATAATTACACATCTGTATGGCGTACTAATGAAACATACTTAAACATTCATATATGCATACTAATGAAGCATACTAAACATTCATATGCATACTAATGAAGCATACTGAAACATTCGTATGCATACTAATGAAGAGCACTAAACATCTGTATGCATACTAATGAAGTATACTAAGATTCGCATGCATTACCAATGAAACATACTAAAACATTCGCATGCATACCAATGAAACAGGCTAAACATTCGTATGCATACTAATGAAGCATACTAAACATTTGTATGCACTTTCGGTTATTAATGACATTCACACCTTGGCCACAAACAACCAGATGCTTTCCACACAATACGTAACCGAAACGAAGCACAG
>BGPR01052364.1:0-10617 GCA_013235015.1 Araneus ventricosus
AAAGCACTTTATTTTCGTAACTTTGTACTCAAATATTTAGAATGTAGGAAATAAAATTATGAATATAAATAAAACTAAACTACCCATTCGGAAGCTGAAAAATGTTAAGGCATAGTTTTTGCGGTTGTAGAAGTCACTAATCTTCTCTATATAAAAAGTATACGTTGTTAAAAAATAAATTTATTGAGTTAAAGGTATTAAACGTTTCTATTGCATCTCAATTTTGATTATGAAAAGTAGAATCTTCTATTTAAATCATTTAAATAAAAATAACGATATCTCTTGAAAATACTTTGTCCAAAATTTTATTGTAAGTTTAAACTTTATTGCTTTTAATCTTCATTCTAATATTATTGGAAGGAAGAACGTAACTAGAATTTGTATTTCATAAAACAATATACATATTCTCATATTTTGAGTCTGTTTTTAAAGAACATTTACTATCTCGTTCATCTAATAAATACATATATGTTTTAATCCTCCTCCTCTTGCAATGGTATTTTCAGCTTTGTATAATTTCTAAATAACTTCGAAATTCCAAATACTTCGTTTGAAGAAAATCTTATTATTAATGATATGTCCTCATTTAACTGGAAGGACTAAATATTGCATTTATTAGTAAATCTATCCATTTTTCTCATTTTTAAAAAAATTTTAATATTAAATTAATTCCAAATTCTGACTTTGTTTCACTCTTCCCTGCACCCATTTTTATTGTCTTTTAATTGTCATCCCATTAGCTAAAACCTAGTATTTCATTTTTAAAAAGAACCTTAATTTCCTTCCAAATTTCGTTAAAATTCTTTCACATATTGCTTTCCTCATTTTGTTTCATAAATAATAAAAATTTATATAACTATACCATACTATTCTCTGTTTGTAATTATAATTAAGTTTTCGTTCAAAGAGCAAAAATAAACCTTTTTCTTTAGTCAAGAATTCTTCAACTATAATCATTAGATTCAAGATGTTTTCCTTTCAAAAGTTCAAAAACTGTAGTCCTTAAATCCTTTCTCACATGTTGACATTGTCCAACTTTCGAGTTGCTTACTTTCACTTCAGTTTTTTTCTCTCTTTTCCAACTTATTTCTCTGGATTTTTCATTAATTATTATTTATTCCTATATGATCATCAATACCCTTGCATTCCTTTCTCGTCATATCATTTTTCTCAAATCGGACAATATAGTTTGTCGCGTTTAGAAAATTTTCGCCACTGATAAATGAATGCAGTTACAAAATCTGAAGCAACTACCATTTTAAGAAGTCCTTGTTGATTATTGTTAGTTTTTTCAAAATCTGTGAAACTTACTACACGAAACTGAATTCATATTTTCAAAATTAATTACTTTTGGAGAGAAAAAAATTGACATAGCACTTCAGCTACACGGAACGATTCTGTTAAGAACAAATTTAAAAAATAAAATCATTTCAACAGTAAGAACATCTCACGAAATTCTCAGTTGTATCTTTTTAAAACTAATCCTTTGTTCTAAAATAGAACTGATGGATCTTTTTGAGCAAACAATCTCTTCTCTAGTCTTTTAGAATTCTATGTTCCAAGAATTCAATCCTTGCAGAACACATAAGGAACCGAGCTGTAACTGAGATTGAGAAATAAAAGTAATAAATCTTTTAACATTGAACTCTAAATCGATCGTAAGAGTCGAAACTTAAAAAGATTTTATTGGTTTTTAGGACAGTCGAAGAAAGAATACATTGTATTTGTTTCCGATGGATTCAGGTATTTCGGGAGGAAAAGAAAAAACTCCATCGGTTTTTTGTAAATTTGCCGAAAGAATATATGTCAGAGTAGTACAGTATTTTTTTATTACAGAATAACAGTTTTTTTTCAAATAAACTGTGAAAGATGGTTTGTACACTCCCTATTCAACATTCTGATCGTGAAAAACAGAATATTTTTATGAATTTAAGTAAATTTAGAACACATATATACATTTAAAGTTTACTGCCTTCGTTTCTGAAACTGAAAAATTAATACCTTTATCAAGAATATTTTATAAGTGAAACATTGGAAGAAGGACAAATGGTTTATAATACATAGAAAAATAAGTTACACAAAATTCGTTGTTCATTGAATTCACTGGAACAAAAAAATAATAAGAGGTAAAAATAAGAAGCACGCATAACTTGTAGTCACCTTTGATTCCATTGTAATTACCACAATAAACTCAAATACCGAATATATAAATAACTTATAGTTAACAAACTGTAGATACTGTCAACAAACAGAGTATTGGCTTGAGAAATCTGATTTCAAGTGTTTTAATTTATGTATCCCTGAAACTGTGGATCGACAAATATATTATTAAAAAAGATGTTTAATAATGTATGACTTTAATTTAGAAATACTGTTAACCCTTTGCACTCTTATGTCTAATGTCATTCGACATTCTGAATGATGAATCCGTTTTACATTCTTGTTGGATTACGCTTATTATAAAAACCGTATAATGGCAAAAACGCACAGTTTGATTTATAGGAATTGAAAAATATTAATAACAATATTTTCAGCTTCCTAAAGCGCCAAATCAATCCATTCACTGTTAGTTCAAGCTACAGTGACGATTATGCATCTTCTTACCTTTCTGAGGGCAAAGGGTTAAAGATTAAATTGATTCTAGAAATCATTTACTTTTCTTAAATCATTTTTACTTTCTCCGATACGAGAACCGCATAGAGAAAACAATGTAATCGCCAAAATCTAGGCCTCAAGATTTCGATATATATTAATATTTACATGAGTACCTAAATACAAGTAAAGTTATTTATAACCCTTAAAAGTCCAGTGTTGCCTTTAAGAAACATACCGAATTTTGTCTTTAATATCTTGAGAAGAAGACTGAAGCTTTAATGCCTGTTGTTCCCAACAGGATACGTAATGAACTTTTTGTTGAATCAATTCACAATACATAGATAGCAGTCTGAGTGTTGATAAAAAATAAAAATAATTATATTTTGCTTTAGGCTGCATCCTTTTTATCTTTGTTTGTATACTTGAGAAAACCATATTTTATTCTATAATGTTGAAGGAAATTCCTTATCCGTTTTATTATTTATTAAAATTCATTTGTATTTCACATTATGGAATTTTATCAAGGGAATTTTTTTCTGAAATAACGTCCAGTGTTGTCAGTTGTTAACAAACTGATTTTTAGCCATAAACCGCTCATAAAGGGTCATAATGACTCTAGGCGCGGGGACGCGTATGTAGTGTTATGTCTAGCCATAAACCATACTTAGAACAAAATAGGATGTTTTAAAATATTTTCCCATGTTTTATTCAAGAAATGAAACTCAAAAAACATTTTAAAATTAATTTTTAAGATATCTGGTTTTTCAGGGTTCAAATCATGTCTGATTATATGTCTTCACTTCTGTATCTGAGTCCGATGACTTAAACGTAATGGGAACGATGAATTAAACTCGATACACAAAACTGTAGATCGTACCTTCCTGTCCTTACATAAAAGCAGTGGATCCAGTTGAAATTTTCGCCATAAGCACAGCAGATATGGAAATATTTTTGTAATATAAAAAGAATTCGGCTTTCTAAATCATTTTTATAAAAAAATACATTCACTTGTCTTCAAATCTTACCCATATGACATATTACAGATTAATTTTATTAGCTTTTAAATAAATTATGGTAATCATTTGTAAAATAATTCCAAATGTATTTAAGAAACTACTGATATTTCATGAATCCCTTAGGAAAGTCATTCCTTCAACAGTAGAAACGTAATTACGTTGAATTTATTTTTCCTTTTCTGAAAAAAATTAAATAAATGTTTGAATTAAAGGTAGATTTTAGGCATTTTATTCGTGTTTAAATGATAAAATATTGAATACATTTTTAACCTAGAAAAATGAATATCTTTCATTTACCCTGACCTTATAGAGTCATTTTTTTAAATTTAAACAAGTGGGGAATGTATTATAAGGAGAGGAAAATGCCATTCGAGTTCTTAGATGGGTCATCCAGCCCAAAGGAGATAGAAATATAATTTAAATTAAGCTAATTATTACCTCATCATAGTGAACTATTAAAGTAGTAACTGTCCTTCGAAAGATTCAGTTCTTTACAAGCTAAGGGTTAAAAAATGGTTTCCAAACCAATACTTCGACTGCTTCCTAACATCTGTAAATGGGCCCTCCCTGTATAGGGAGGCGCGTCGCCCATCTGTTTATGGAAAACACTACCTGTTTCCATAAATGACGTATAACAAGCCGAAATAGTTGGTCGGTATAGTGGTTCTCTTCCATACCGTGTCCGAAAATTTCGTTGCACTTGGGTATCGGACTTAGTCTGTATGAACCAGGCTACATACCGAACTTTCTCCTGTGGCACCCACATTTTTCGTCGAATCTTCGTCACCTGGAAAACAAAAAACTTTATGAGTTACCTTTTCACATGTCGAAAACCGTTCGTTATTATCTTGCAAAGTTTTGAAGTTATTAAAGTCTAAAGTTGTAAAGATATAACCTATGTTTTATCGCTTATAAGATTCGAAACCAGCAAAGCATTGATTTTTAGATTTTCGGAAACATTTCAAAGTATAATAGTCATAAAGAATATATTTTGACATGAGGCGCGTTGGCTAAGAGGTAAGTTCTTGATTTCGGAGCCAGAATGTTAAGTGTTCTAAATATGATTCCACTGAAGATCCGCTGTGTATAGGGCCATCTACAAGTTAAATCAATCTTATGGGGTCAAATTCCCTCCAGATGGTATGATGTAGAAGTTTGGAGAAGGGTTGCCAGCGCAGCTGTAGTTCACGTCATCTGACCGCAATTCAAAATTACGTGGTCTGTCCCAAAATATCCCTCGTGTTACTTCAAAATTGGACGTTAACGTAACTAAATTTAACTATGATTTGACATACTTTTGAGCTATCCATCAAAGAAAAGAAGAATATGTTGGAACCTGAATTTCAGTTTTTGAACTTTCAAATTATAGTTTATCACGTTAAATAGCAATTGTTATAGAGCTTTACTGCAAAGAATGAACAAAAAGCGAAAATTATTGCACTTTAACTTTAAATTAGAGTTTATAATATTCCTCGGTATAGACAGAAATGATGTTTTGTAGAAGGTTTCTTAGTCTCTTAACTTTTGAGCTAAAATGAAAGAAAAAAGATTACAAGATGCACGATGCTGTAAAATTTTGCGGCACAAAGTTTGACAATTTAAATCTAACCATGACGACATCGTAAATGTCGGCAGCAGTGAAACAGTTAAAAATATTTAAACATTTGAGAATATCATTCAGATAAACAACTACATACAACAATGAAAAATGCAAGGAAAGAGGTTCAAGCTGAGAGAACAAGCAATCATAACAAAGCCTCACGAAATATCTTCTGTTTTATTACGGTAAGCTGTCCCCGAAATTCAGATTGCCTTTCTGCAGCTCATATTTTATTTCTGCGGAGTTTCTACATGTTGCTCTTGTCCCCATGTAAAAGCTTTCACCGCCATCTTTGGTGATTATTCACTAGTCTTTGCTTTCTCTTTGTTGTTTGTGTAAAAGACAGGTTATACTCCTTAGAATAACGAGACAAATGAGTTCCTATGTACAAAAGATGAAAACAAATCCCATAAAAGAATACGAGACACAGTTTATTGGGTGTACACTTTTGGTTTTGGAAGAAGCACGATTTATCCCTGCCGGATTTTCATGTTTCCATTTCTGTTACGGAAAATTTACTAGCATTCATCGATTCATTTACATTTTTTCCCGTTCTGCAGGTTAAGAGTTTCATCAAAAAGAAAAAGAATAGTTTTTCTACGCTTTCTTTTTCATTTTCTTCTTGAGTGTGGAAATCGGAAACCGATAAATAGTAAAATGGTGTTATTGCAAAGCATCTTCTTCGATATTGATCCATCCAGATTCCATTGAACTAATGGAATTTACATCTTAAACTTTCCGTAGCCCCGAGCCAACATTCGAATAAAAAAAGTCCTGCCGGCCAATCCGGAAGTGGATTCCTTTTGTCCGGAAGTATAAAGCAAAGAAATTTTCTGTTTCCACTTCTATTTTCACAAGCTTTAAATTTACGAGGATAAAAGACTGTGAAAGAACATGTGCCAGAAGAGACCTTTTCAACAAGGTATCATTTACAGAAGTTAAGAAACAGTCGAAGAAATTATTTGAAAACCATTTTTCAATCCTCAGCTTCTAAAGAACTGAATCTTTCGAAAGACGTTTACTGCTTTAATAGTGATGAGGTGGTAATTAGCTTAATTTAAATTATATTTCGATCATCAATAGTAAGGGAATAGTTATAGAGCAGGGGTCGGCAACCTGTGGCTCGCGAGCCGCATGCGACTCTTTTGATGTAAAGTTGCGGCTCTCCAGTTCCATACGAAAAAAATTATAATTTATTATCAAAACCCTTAAAATATAAGAAAATATATTTTTAAGTACCTAATTTCTCAATAGCTTCTATTTTCATAATGGTTAATTACAAATCGCTACGCTTAGCATGACCGTAATGAGCCAAATTTGAACTATTGTTTTGCTATTAGAGATGAGACTCCGTGACCATGTTTATCCTTCAACCAATTGCATTCCATTTTCTTCTCACCCAAACAGCTACCGTCTAGACTCTAGACGTGTTGTCCGTCAGTCATCCTCAGATAGCGCGGTCGAAGTTACGTTGCATGTGTGTTAATTTAATCGCTTGCGGTTTTTACGTGTCTATTCGCTTGTTGTATCGAGAAGAATACAATTTAGAAGCGAATTATCTTCTCAAAGGTATATAAGCATATAATATAATAAAATCAGTAACAGAATTGGATTACATATCTGAGGATCGTGTTAACGAAGTAATAATGGTAAATAAATTGTCTGCCGTTTTAGATAGCTAAGTAAAATTTTAAAAAATCATTTTTTCAGCTCCGCCGCCAGCATGGCATCTGGTAGAAAAAAGAGAAGAACTGAAGAAGAAAATCGAAAATTCCATCAGGATTGGAAGGAGTCGTTTGCATTCATATACAACAGAGATGGCCTTCAGACTTGTCTCATTTGCCACGAAAAACTCGTACACAATAAGAAGTCAAATTTGGAGAGACACTTCATTACAAAACATATCCAGTTTGCTGGTAAATATCCAACCGGTGAAGAACGAAAAAAAGCTGTTGAAGAGCTCCAAAAAAACAGCAACAGTCAAATTCCATGCTAAGTAACTAGGTGCAATCTTCCAATAATGTAAATCTGGCAAGCTTTGCAGTATCATTAGAAATTGCAAAAAGAGGAAAACCATTCACAGATGGTGAGTACGTTAAATATTGTTTTATACGTGCATCTGAAGAACTGTTCCGTGAATTTAAAAACAAAGCAGAAATCATGAAAAAAATCAAAGAATTGCCATTATCTGCTAAAACAGTACAAGATGGAACTGCTAAAATGTCTTCAAATGTAAGACATATGCAAGTGGAACACATTCTTCTGCCTTATCACTTGCTATAGATGAGTCTTGCGGCATAAAAGACGCGGTACAAGTTACCCTTTTCGTCAGGTATATGTCGTCCCAAGGTCCAAAAGAATAACTGCTAGGATTGCTACCGCTCTCAGGGCAAACTCGTGGAGAAGATATAGCAAAAGCTGTGCAAAAATGCCTGGAAGACAATGGAATCGATATAAATAAAACCGTTTCTATAGCAACTGATGGAGCCAGAAGTATGACAAGAATACATAGAGGGGTAACATCAATTCTTCAGAAAAAAATAAGCCACGAAATTCTAACGTTTCACTGCATAATTCATCAAGAAGCGCTTTGTGCCCAAACATTTCCGGCCGAAATAGTTCAGGTGATGAACTTGGTAATTAAGATTATTAACAGCATCTTTGTAAAAGCACGCTACCATCGACAGTTTAAAGATTTCCTTGAAGAAATAGATATCTACTTTTCTGACCTACTTCTGCACAGTGCGATGGCTTTCCAGAGGTAACGTATTGCACCGTTTTGCTTTGTGCTTGAGTGAAATAAAAACATTCCTCAATGAAAAAAGCATTGACCATCCCAAATTGGAAGAAGACACATGGCTTCAAAAATTCAACTTCATGGTAGATACCACAATGAAACTAAATGAACTAAATCTAAAACTGCAAGGAAAGGGCAACCCAGCCTACGCCTTTCTTGAAGAAGTAGTTTGTTTCGAAAAAAATTACTTCTTTTTGTTGAAGACATGGAGAGCGATAAATTACTTCATTTTAAATATCGCGATGAGACCAATGCAACTATTGACACGAATTACTTCAGCATAGCTTTAAAAACTTGAAGGATGGATTCGCTGAGAGATTCGAGCAATTCAAAACAAACCAAAGTACTCTCGCGTTCATAGTAAATCCTCTCAACATAAATACAAATGAGATCAACATTGAGCCATTTGGAAATGATGCTGGATCGCATCAAATGCAAATGGATTTGAAAACCAAAGACCTGTGGAGTGGCAAGTTCACAGAACTCAAGAGCAAGTTGGAAGAGTTGGAGGTCCAGAAATGCATGCACATCGCTCAGCACAAGTGAACAGCTCTAAAAGAAATTCCGCGAGTTGAGGCCCTCATATTCGGCGCATGGAATAGTCTTCCAGAATGCTACAGTGAGGTGAAGAAGTTGGCATATGGAGTGCTGACGATCTTCGGGTCGACATATTTGTGCGAGCAAGCGTTCTCTTGCATGAATAAAATAAAAAGTAAAGTTAGGAGTCAACTAACAAATAAAAATCTAGAGTCGTGCTTGAAACTTAAAACAACAAATTATAAGCCAGATTTAATCAAACATTCAAAAGGCATGCAAAGCCAATGCTCCCATTGATGTAACTATCTATATTTGTGTTTTTATACGAATAAATATTATTCCGCATTTAAAGCCGTTTATTTTAAATCAAAGATCAAATATATATAAGCAAATACTATAATATTGAAACGAAAATTTTTAGTGGCTCTTTAAAAACTGGGAAATTTTTTGAATTGTAACTATTGGCTCTTCCGTTTCAATAGGTTGCCGGCCCTTGTTATAGAGGAATGAAAATTTCAACTATTCATCATTTCCACCCCCTTTGAGCTGGTTGACCCATCTACGAACTAGAATGGCATTTCAACTTCCCTATAATACATTCTACACTTGTTTCAATAAAATCAAAATGACTCTATATACGGTGATCACAAATTAACATGGATAGAGCCTTATATGAAGGGTGTTTATAAATAATGCTTACAATTTTAGACTTTAATAACTTCAAAACTATACTAGATAATAACAAAGGGTTATTAGCATGTGACAAGACAATTCATGAAAATTTATTTTTGTTCCATAGGTGAAAAAGATTTGAAGAAAAATGTGGGTGAACTTTTTTCCCAGGTGAAAAAGATTTGAAGTGAAGAAAAATGTGGGCGCCATCGGATAAAGCTCAGTGTGAAGCCTGGTTCATAGAGACTAAATCGGATACCCAAATGCAACGTAACTTTCTGACACTGTATGGAAGGGAACCATTCTTCTCGACCTACTATTCGGGCTTGGTATATGTCATTTTGGAAACAGATAGTGTTGTCAGAAACAGGGAGGAGGGTCGTCTATCTGTTTCAGACGCCAACGTTGCACTTGTGTTTCGGAATTTGTCTCTATGAACCAGACTAAACACTGAACTTTCTCCTGTGGCGGCCACATTTTTCGTTAAATTTGCGTCACCTGGAAAACAAAAAAAATATGAGTTACCTTGTCAGATGTTGAAAACCGTTTGTTATTATATTGCCGAGTTTTGAAGTTATTAAAGCCTAAAGTTGTAAACATAATTTATAGACAACCTATATATAAAACACTATAGTCGATGCAAAGTATACATCCTTTATATTTATTAATCAGTGAAAAACAAACCAAGTCCAATGGATTCATTTCTGAGAAAACAAATCTCAAAGCTGATTAGCTGCATATAGAATGACAGCGAACTTCCAATTGTTCTTGCTGTCTAGTATTTAAAAAGTGAAATACGGAGCTGAATCATTATTACGAAGAAAATATCACATTTCTACACTACTATGGTAATGTTAGAGCAAATTCGGCAAAACATGGGCATGGCTAACTTTAATTCGCAACGCTGCATATGCGAAAACTAGATTTACTTATAAAAATAATGATTTCGAATAAAAGAAACTGGTTGTGGATATTAGCATATTCGGTGGATTATTGACAGATTTTATCTTTTACGTTTAAATATTAGGCGCAGGCAATGAACAACAAGACAGCAGCGATTTCATACAATTTATTCAATTAAACGTTTTTAGGCATTTATCTCATTACGACAATAGTCACACAGTGCCGTGCTCGTAAAACACCTTTGGCTGTTGTTTGAACCAGTTGCGCAGGCACTCATTGACTTCATATTCCGCGATATGCCTCTTGTTCTGGTGTCAAGATAAGGCAGACCCATTGCGCGCACGCTTTATGGAATTTCAACCTGTCAACGATGATTGCGTGAACCATACCATGGCTAAGCCCTACTGCTGCAGAAATGTCATCTACTGTTGCACGAGGGTCTTTCGTGATGAGCTCATCCACTTTCGCAACATGCTGGTCTGTGACACGCTTCTGTG
>BGPR01052368.1:0-10616 GCA_013235015.1 Araneus ventricosus
TTTAGACCGGAATCGTATATTTGTATCAAATGTTGGACGAAATTCGATAAGGAGTTGATAGTTTATTAGTTTGTATATTCGTGCACCCTTCCACATTACTAAACCGGCATAGCAACATGAACTAATCTGGTTCCGCAACGTCGCTTCGAACAAAGATTCCCGACTTAAAATCTAATGATTGCTACACCATCTTAATGAATTTCAAGAGCTTTTTCGAATAAATCCATGATCAACTTCCATTTTAAATCTTTCCCATTATGTTCAAGCCGACATTGGGAATTTGTTGCTGCCTCTTCGTCGAAGTGGCAGCGCACCTGAACTATTGTCCCCTTCCACACTGAAGAACTTCCATTTTTTGGAAGAAGGAACATTCAACAGAACAGACACACATGTGTTTTAACATTCGCATGTTAGTTTGTTTTTGTGGACTTCTTTTTTATTTGTTTTTTCCCCCTTTTGTTATTGTTCATTTCCCTCTTTTTTGTGGACTTCTTTTTTTATTAGTTTTTTCCCCCTTTTGTTATTGTTCATTTCCCTCTTTTCTGTGGACTTCTTTTTTATCAGTTTTCCCCCTTTTGTTATTGTTCATTTCATTCCCATTATATTTTCTTTTTCAAAATTTTTACTTTTATTTTTACTGTTTTTATTTGTATATATTTTTTATATGATACTCCTCTTAGCTTCTTGTATATTAACCCAGAACTTTAGATTTGTATTTTTGTTACCTTTTCCATCTCTCTGCCTCCGCCATTATTTGCTAGAAAGTTAGGGAGCTTCTTCCGATATCTCTTCCACTTCATGTCCGCTACAGTGTTTAAATAACCAAAAGGGGCATGAACTGGTGTTCTGTTCTGTACATTCGTGCGCATGTGATCAAGAAAACTGAACACAGCAACGTGCATTCATGAGGGCAAACACGTCAAAAGGATATCTGCCTATTTGTTTGACCAAGTATATTTGAACACGATAACTCAAAAATGAAACGTCTGAGATAAATTAATTTGAATGTGGTCTTGACACCAAAATTATTCATCTGTATAAAATTTTGTATCCAATCGTCCAACGGGAAGAAGTACTGCTCCGAAATGCATATTCTATTCTCTTCATAATACGACGAAATTAAGCACAAAACTCGCCATCTTGCAGGAATGTCGAGAAGAGAGCAGGCATGCTGGTTTTAAAATGCATTGCCTTTAAAAACTTTCCAAACTTTACCAGTGTTTTCTTATCTCGAATTTCTGTTTGAACGACATTGACGAAAAATAATCCTTTTAAATCCCATCACATCTAATCTAAATCAAATAAATTCGGAGTAAGCAATACATATTAAAATGCAGTGGTATTAAGAAGGATTTAGACAAAATGTTTTGTTTTAGCGCTTTTCTCTCTCATTTTATTAAAAATGTGAACAAGATTTCGACTTATTTTCGCATCACGCATTGGAATTTTAAATAAATTGTTTACTTTAAGATGAAAAGACAATAAATACTTGCGTCACTTGGTAAATATTTTTTTTTCTTTTGAAGAGTTTGATTATGATGGACGACTTATAAAACAATATTTCTTCTTAGTTCTTTTTGTACTTTATTTCAGCAATGTTTAAACGAAAAGGTAGAAGCAACGAATATTGCTGACATTTCAATGTTTGAGATATGATTAATCTAACCAGTTTTTTATAGTTTTTATGGGTAAAACAATTCTTGGAATTTGTGTCATGTTTGCAAACACTGAAATCCACAGGTTTCTTTCAGCACTTGCATTCTTGCTTATAATTAATTTCAAATGGGGAGAAGAATAGTATTTATTATGAAAATGCGTTTACATATAAGAAATAATTTTCTCTTTTCAGTACAAAATAAATTTCAAAACTTCATATTTCAAAATACATTAAAAAACTTATACAAAATATATTAAGAAAAAATGAATTATTACTTATTAAAGTGCAAACTCGTAACTACAACTCCACACCATAGTACTCCTTCAGGCAACTCATAATTTCATGCTCATCGATAGTGAAGGTTTTACCATTCGAGGCATTTTGAAAAGAAAGAAACAATGATCGATTGAGAAAGATTGTGGAAATACGGCAGATGTTGTAATTCTTCCCATCCATGATGCAAAAATGTCATAAGCGACTAAACTTCTACGTGGCCTAGTGTTATCATGTTTAAACACAACACCTTTACGATTCACCTTTTGTCGGGGCTTCTGTTTGATGGTATCATTTATTTCATCCATTTGACTGCAATTTATATCTGCAAAATTTGAAGCAATTATAAATTAACAATATCTTCGAAATCTTACTTAACTAACTACTTAACTTTCTGTGATTGAACTTACCTTTGAAATCTTTTGAGCAATTTTATTCTGCCTGCTCCATGATTTTTTTCCATTCATGTTGTTAGACGATCCACTTTTCATTGGCTGTTGTCAAATTAATTAGAAATGGTATCATATTTTTTTCACGATTCACTTATAAACGATTCATCCTACAAATCAGCATTCAATATGGTACACAATGAGATTACTAATGAATGGCGTTGTTTAAAAGGCCTTCAACGCTAATTTTGACATATTAGGAACGTTTAAAGTTTCTATTTTACAGTTATAAGCTTTTTGTACTCTGATATAACTTTTTGAGGATTGTAGATTTCAAGCCTTATAGAAAATTGTGCTGCTATTTTTTTCAGTGTACTATTGCAAAACTGTAGAGATTTATGTAAGAAATGTAAAAAAATAATGAAAATTGCAAGCATGCATTTCTTTCTGTGTATTATTATCATCCTTCTATTAAATTATCTCGAACTTTAAAAACTGACCAAGATGTATGAAGATAAAGATATTTGATTTATTGTAAATAGTGATTTAAATTTCATTTTTTATTTATGTCAATGTCAGAGGGTTTAGGTCAGGACTCAAAACACATGCAAAAGCTGTTTCACTTCACACATCACTTTTATCAAACACAGATAAAAGTTAATAGACAAAACCTTGCACGAGTCTCGTAAAAGCTATGTTACAACATTGTATGCTAAGGATGGAAGACAATTACAAACGCTGAAAGGATATCAAAACCCATTGCCCTTTTTTCTGGGACAAAACAAGTTGGAGCACACAATTTCAGCCGGTATAAAACCATTTCATCCACTTGTTATAGTGTTTTGCATTAGTGTTGCGTGCTTCTGCTTTAAATGCAATATGTTTGTAAATGTTAATGTTTTATTTATGATCAAATAACGAAGAAAACTTCCATTAGTACTTCGTATTCACAAGATAGCATTTAAGGACACTGAAAGATCAGGGATTGGGTAGTGTAACTCAAGACCAAAAAAGAAAAAAAAATGCCAACAACAAAATATTAAAGAAACCTTATTATAAACAAAATACCTTATCTTCCATCCTACACTGGTCTGGATCCTACATCAACAATTTATTTTTCTTCATTTCTGCACAAATTCTGTTTTGAATTCCCCAATTTACTTTTTCCACAACTCCCTCCCACGCTGCCATGAAGTACGATACATAAAAACGATAAAATTCTGCTGTTAGGCACATACTATTTCGAAATCTTCCCACTTCAGCCTAGTAACCTGGTTTCCCAACTTGTAGTAATGATCGTATTCCCCACTCTCACTGGGATCCGAAGTTTGCGTGTCAGTCACGACATTGAAACTCAATGAAGTATCTTATCAGCTGGAAGCGTCATCGTTGGATGCATCGTTTAACGGACTCTCCCTTTCTGTGCAAGAATGCTGAAGGAAAGGACAACAAATGAAAGGGAAAATAAGTGTAGTTCAATCGGTGTGAATGCGTAGAACAGAGAGAATTTAGCACCGGAAATTATCCTCTTCGTTTTCTGATGTCTGGTGTCGGCAAATTTGTCAAATGAAAGAGCCAGATTTAAACCATCATTACAGTTTAAAAACTAATAGAGACCAATAATACATTTTTTCAAGAAAGGAAAATATAAAAAAAATAACATGTAAACTTTATGTGGTATTAATATTCATTATAATAGGAAATAGTAATTTAAGATTAGTTTTTCAATAGTTACTAGTTGAATTTAGCAACCAGCTTGTAAGCCAGGAGTATTTCTTATATTTCCTATCAATGAAATCGTTTGAACAGAACTTGCTTTTTAACTTTCTTTGAGTAAGATATTTGAAACTTCAGTCTGTGTCAGACATTTAACTCGTACAATTTTGGAAGCATCATGCCTGTTCTGTTTCTTGTGTTTATTTACTTACAAATGAAATGTTTGTGATCTCTCTTAACCCTTAAAGGCCCATTGCTTAAAGGCAACATACCCAATTTTGTCTTCTAAAATCTTGAGAATAAGACTGAAGCTCTTATGCTTGTTGTTGCCAACAAGATGAATACTGAAATTTTTATTAAATCAATTTACAACATATAGATGGCAGCCTGATTGTTGATAAAAAATTATAAATAAATTGATGTTTTTCACTTGAGGCTGCATCTTTTTAGCTTTGTTTGTACTCTTGAGAATACCATATTTTATTCAGCAATTTTGAAGGAAATACCTTATCCATATTATTATTAATTAAAATTCATCTGTGTTTAACATTATAGAGTTTTATCAATAAAAATTTTTTATGAAATAAAATTCAGTGTTGTCAGTTGGTAACAAACTGTTTTTAGCCATAAACCATGCTTAAAACAAAATAGTAATAGTTTAAAGTATTTTTCTCATGTTTTATTCAAGAAATGAAAGTCAAAAACATTTTTAGTGCTGATATGATGTAAAGCGCAATTAATATAAATGTATGATAACTGGGTTGAAACATGATCAAGAAACTAATATAAAAGTTTATGCACTGGATATGTTTCAAAATTTAATTAATGTGACAAAATAATTTTGTTTATAGATTCAATCAAAAAATAAATGATCAGCAATAAAATTCGAAAGAAAGGTGGAAAGGTGAAAAAATAAATAGTAAAATATATAACAGGAAAGAATAGAACGTTTAGAAATGAATAAATTATAAAATTTTATCTCACCATTTCTGAAATAAAATCTTAACGGTAACTATTTCATAGTTAAAAAATTTGAAAATATCATTAAAATCTGCTTTTCAGACAATATACGAAACATAAACAAAATTTTTGTGTCTTTGTTTTCTTAAGTGTAAGAAAAATATGCATCAAAATTATTGACGAAACAATGAAAATAACATCTCATAAAAATAAATGTGTGTCTGTCTGAAAGATATTAAGTATATAATGAAACATATACGGTATGTTAAAGCGGAGGTTCTCAACCTGTGGTACGCGTACCCCTAGGGGTACGCGAAATAGAAGTCGGTAATGGCGGACACAAGAAAATATAAAGGAGGAAAAAAGTTACAGTATTTTCTTTTCCTAACGTTCGTGTGAAAAGTAAAAGTGAAAGTTGTGCTAGTCTAAAACCTACGCTCAAAATAAAAAAAAAAAAAAAGATATATTGTCTTCTTGATATTTTGTCTTCAACAGCCCCGGCGTGAAGGTGTTGAAGACAAAATATCCCGCCCACATCATCAGTGTGTTCGCAAAAGCTGTAGCTTCACTACAGGTGTGGTATGCTTTTTATTTTTGTTCTTCTAGTTTAGGCTTATCGAGAACAATCCGGAATCCTCTCAAGGATTCTTGTTTTGACTTTTTTAGTAAAAGCATGATTAAACACCGGCAACATTAATTGCTCGATTGGGATGCATAATGAATAACGACTTCATATAAATCAAGCTTTGTGCTTTATGGGTGTTCAATTTTATTGGTTTGGTTTGTAGCACAAAACTGGTGTTTGTAGGCTTTGCGTACTCAATTTGAAGTGCTTATCTTTAGAGTGAGTGCTTATCTTTAGAATATTGCTTTATTTCTCAAAAAGGACAAGTGGTTGAAAAGTGGAACTCTACAAAGAAAGAGAACGGCATCTACAACCGAAATTCGAACCACAGATTTCGCAGCTATGGAGCTAACTTGGATCAGCAAGATGATAATCATTAAGTGCAAAGGCCGACTGATTGACCTGTTCAGGTAAGAAATAAAATTGATTTTGCTAAAAAAAACCCCTCAAAACATCAGTGCGCCTCCGAAGAAGAGAAAATATTTTAACGAATGCTTAAAATACGGATTTTCCGTCACGTGTGATGAAAATTGTTCAAAACCACTCTGCGTTGTTTGTGGAGAGATATTGTCAAATGGGAGCATGAAACTATCTTTACTAACGCGCCATTTAGAAACAAAACATCCAACTTATAAGCAAAGAAATATTAGTTTTTTTCCAACGACTATCCAACAACCCTGATTTAAATTCTTGTTTGATATCCACAAACAAAACAATTGAGGCTGCGATTGAGGTGATAGAAGTATGGAAATAACAATAAGTTATCATATTGCTAAAAGTGGAAAAAATCATACTATCGCTGAAAATTTGGTATTTCCGTGTATCAAGGATGCGGTTGAATGCATGTTCGGTGAAGACCATGTCCAAAAAATCAAAAATATTCCTTTTTCTAACAGCACAGTTTATCGTAGAATTAAGAACAAATGTCGTATCAAAATGTCTATTGACATTGAAGCTACTATAAATGAAAGAATAAAAAAAGAGAACCTTCTTTTCAATACAGGGGTGGATGAAAGCACTGATGTTTCCGATCTGTCAATTTTGCTTATTATTGCAAGATATATGAATATTAACGAACATGAAGAAAACATCTTATTATGTTATCCTCTCACTAAAATATGTACTGGCGAGGACATATTTAATGCCATTCAGGGTTGTTTCTGAGAAAACGAAATAGATTGGACTAAGTGCTGTGGTGTTTGCACAGATGGTGGAAAATCTATGCCTGGCTGTTATAAATGTTTACGTGCTTGTATCAAAATAGTCGCTATTCATGTAGCTTGCAGCCATTGCTGCATCCACAGACGAAGTTTAGCAGCGAAGCCTTTGCTAGATTCACTGAAAGAAGTACTCAATCAATATGTCAAAGTTGAAAATTTCATTAAGGCTAATTCAACTAACAACCGATTGTTCAAATCTTTGTGTGGAGACATGGGCAGCCTACATACTACGTTACTTTTGCACACAGAAGTGAAATTCATGTGTTCTTTGAATACCACCCTTTTACGTTGAGCTCTAAATTTTATGAAAAGTGAATGGTTGCAGTAACTTGTGTACTTATCTGTCATTTTTTCAGAAATAAATAAACTTAATTTATATAGGATTGCAGAACCATAACCATTTTTAAGGTAACTGACAATATCGAGTCTATGATTACGAAGCTGGATTTTTCGGAATCCTGTATAAAGAAAGAAAAAAAGTATGAAGTTTTTGAGACACTTCACAGTTTTTTATCTGAGAACGAACTTAAATTAACAAAACAAGTATAAACTAGTATAATAGCACATTTAAAAGGACTTAAGCTGTCATTCAGACAATATTTACCGAAGCGCAGTGATGCAGATATGTGGATTTTAAATCCATTCAACGAAGCGTTTTTTTTTTAAAAAGCTAACAAGTTAACAATTTCTGATAAAGAAAAATTAATTGAAATTTCGATTGATTCTTCATTAGAATCTGAATATAAAAAAGAAATTTGACTTCTGGGTAGCAGTGAAAGAAGAGTACCAGGAACTCGGTGTTACAGCAATAAAATATTCAATACCTTTCTCGAACGCAGAACTTGTGGAAAGAGCATTCTCGTCTTATGCATACATTAAGAATAAGTATCGAAATAAGTTTGACGCAGCTCCAGACATGAGATTATCTTTCTTCATTTGAACCCAATTTTATAAAACCCAGCTCCATGAAAAAATCTCAAGGATCGCATTGAAATTTTCTTGCACTTGAATAACTGATTATTACGAAGCGTAATTTTTAGCTAACCTTATAAGTTAATGTGAAATGATCACAATACTGTTTTTATTTGTTTTGCCGTTTAACTAATATTATTTTAAAATTGGAATAAAATATAAAATTAAAAATAAGTCCTGCAAATGCCATTAATTCGCGCTATTTGATTATGAAGCTTACCTAAGCCCTTAATATTATTGATAAAAACTTCTTTGCATACACGGGTGAATGGGAGGGGGGCTACGACAGTAGGGGTTCGCGAAAATTAAAAGACTAATCATGGGGTACGCGAGGGAAAAAAGTTTGAGAATCCCTGTGTTAAAGGATTACATTTACCATTCTTTAATTTTTATCAACCTGTTTCAGTATTAATGATAATTATTACCTCACATGTTGTCGAATCAATTAAATTCCAATCATTTTCGTTTTTTCACTAAAGTTTAAAACTTAAGTGAGATCACAGACCTGTAACTGAATAGATGCATGGGTGCGATAAGCAAAGTAAGTATAAGGTTTTCACAGGAGTATGTTTTTCACAATTTGAAGTTAGAAAATATCTTGCTCAAAGAACTATGAAAAGGAACATACCCATAGACTTACTTAAAGAACGCAGATCTCTAACAATAACAAAAGCGAGTAAAATAGATTATTGGACATAGAAATTTCAAAAGTAAGACGTGAGATTAATTTTTAAGGTCATCCATTTCTAAATTCTACTGTTTATTCTTGTTCCTCAGCTTGATGTATAAAAAAATAGACGGGAAGCTGTCTCTGAGCAACGGCGGCTGGGATTGAGGGGCGTAGACTTACTTACCTTACTCAAATGTGACTTTCTGTGACTAAAGTAGCTCTATGCGACTATTAACTCTATAGTCTATAGTGATTATTAATCTAGTGTGACTATGTGACTCTATCTATGTAAAATTTTTCGTGACTTTCACCAACTTTGCAACTCGACTATGACTAAAGCGTAATTACAAATTCTAAAATTATTTTTGAAATCTTCAATGTCTACATTTCTCTATTAAATTAAATTAAAACCAACTCTCTATGTTATTTGGTTGCGGAGCTATAAGCGTTTAAATTTAGCACGAAATTCGACGTAAATCAACGATTCTTGAGTAATATTCCCCGCGATCGATGAATTGCCTTAGTCTGCGTGCGCGCGCATTGGTCGCTGTGACGTCATCAAAATTTTTCGTGATTTTCACGAACTTTGCAGCTCGACTGTGACTAAACCGTAATTCCAAATTCTAAAATTCTTTTTTCAATCTTCTATGCCCATCTTTCCCCGTTGAACCAACTCTCTAGGTTATTTGGTTGCGGAGCTATAAGCGTTTAACTTTAGCGCGAAAAGCGTCATAATTTTTTCCTTTCCCGATTGTTTGATTTCCCGACCGTTGGACCACTATGGAGAGACGTAAGTCTACGTCAAGAATTTCATCGCTCTTTTAACTTGACTTTTTCTTTCTTATTGTTTGAAATGATTTGTTTATTGTATCTGTAAACAAAATATCTACAAGAGGCTAAATAAATTTTGAATTATATCTGGTAAAAAGACAACGTTCTGATGTTTCCATCATCATGTTTAGACTTAGATAATAGTTTGTTATATTAATTGAATTTTGTATCATTTCCACTTTCACACAAATGTTCAAATTATAGGAGATATCACAGGCCGATAACTAGGCATATGCCTAGTTCAACAGAACAGCCACAAGATAGTATCCTAAATAGTATGGGATGAAAAATAATTTTAAATAATACGAATCACAAGTTTCTGAACAAGTATCTGAAGTTCTTAAGGAATTTTAACAACATAGTCGATTTAATTGATTTGAAACAAAACCAGTATGCTTGGCGGGAAAAATGATCGCCAGCTAGTATCCAATAGTAGAAAAAAAACTACTTCACAATTATAGATATAACGAATCTAAATAAAGCCAAGAATATGTTGTAATGAAGCAAAGCTAAAAGAATATGTAGCCTATTATGCTTTAAAAAATATGAATTTGAAGTCATACTTAGGAAATATTTCCAAAAAATAACAAAATTAACCTTTTCAAATGAAATAAAAATTTAAAATTCCAGGAGCTCAAGCTGTAAGACTGATCATAAGAATACTATGAAGTACTAATTGGATACATTGGAAAATTAAAATTACAAAATATGCAATAAAGCTTAAGCATTTCAGAGGAACAAAAGAAAAAGAAATTCAAACGAATTTAAAAGGTATATTTTTGAAAGTGTATACTACGAAATAAAAACGAAACTGAAAGTAAAAATTTTGAGTTAATGGCCAAAAAAAAGCAGTTTATTTTATTATAACTCTAACAATGAAATTTAGATGCCATTTGACTAAAAATGAAATTGGTTAGAATTTTATTAACAACGATTAAAAAGCACTGAGACAAAAAAATAATTAAAATTCATTTTTAAAAATGTGCTAAAATTTACTTGACTACTTGAAACTTTGGATCAAATCCTTCAACGGGTTGACTGTCTGTCGATTTGTATATCAGCGTGTATATAAACGCGATGATTCGAAAATGCACCGAGATTAAAGAAATTTAGTACATGGTCTGGTTATCAAAATTGTCTATCTGTATCAAATTTTGGATCCAATCGATCGAAAGAAAAGCATTCAGATTCTTCATTATACTACAAACCAAAAAATGCAATATATTATGTTATATACCAAATACCAAAATATATACCATATTATGTTATATACCAAATACACACATACTAAAAAATGCACATA
>BGPR01052369.1:0-10616 GCA_013235015.1 Araneus ventricosus
CTGTTGTACTTCGTTCAGTTGCATTGTGCTCCTTAGGAAAGCTTTTTATGAACTACCTCACCGACAAGGTTGAACGTCAAACCTGCAGAAACATTCCACTTCTGAAACCGTTTCGAAACCATTTTCAAGGAATTAGTGTAAAGAGAGAAACTTTTTATTAACCACCTCTCTATCATTGTAGCCCCGTTTGGTATAGTGGTTATTGCGTTTTACTGCCTTCAACTATATGAACATGGGTTCGATAATGCGGCTTGGAGGAATTTAATTTTATTTACAATCCAGATCACATTACAAGTAGTTCAATTAAAATTAGATTGATCAAATTATTGGGGAGGTACGATTTTCTAATTAATTGACATTTCAGATAACTCTAAGATAGAGGTCAGAAGAGAGAGATAAAAGGTGTTGGATCCCTCTGTAGGGCAGCTTTGAAGGGGGGGGTCGGACCCTTCTGTAAAATGCAGCTTCGGAGGGAAGGGGAGTTCTATTTGTCATAAAGGAGACTCTTAACAACCTTTGAAAGATTTTCAAACAAGCAGGAAGGCATGAAATTAAACAGGAAAACCTGAAACAAACTTGTAATAAAAGAAGCTTGGGAAATCTTACTGAAAACCTTACAGCAAACCCTTGTTTCTTGTTATTGTGAACTTTTCACTTACCTTGCCAGAAAGGTTCAGCCTTGTCATGGAAACCTTTGTGACAATCCAACTTTACCCTTACCGACGACAAGGTTTCCAAAGACAACACAGACAAGCTTTCTTTGCTATCTGGGATGTGACTAAAGTAGCTCTTTGGGACGAGATGTGACTGAGAGTTACTCTTTGTGACTCTGGATTATGTTGCTGGGTATCCTTTGCCAACAGCTAGATTTGGAAGATCAGTTAACATACCGCTCACAACCGATTAGACCGCCAGACAATTGAGGGTATGAGAAGCGCAGGAAGCTAGGTTGGTGCGTGCGCGCGGCGCGTCAGCCCGCGTGACGATCATCAAAGTCTTCGTGATTTCCACCAACTTTTGCAGCAACTCAGCTGTGACTAAACCGTAATTCCAAATTCTAAAATTCTTTTTTTACAATCTTCAATGTCACTGTTCTCTGTTAAATAAAACTAAAACCAACTCTCGTTGTTGGTTTGCCCGGAATTTATAAACGTTTAACTTTTCCACGAAAAGCGTCATAATTTTCCTTTCCCTACACCATTAGACCACTGGAAGGGACGAAAGTTTACTTCAAAAGTCTCACTCTTCTGCAACTAAAACTGGCTTCGAGTTATAGGGTGAATACATCTGACTTCGACGACTTTACACCATTTCAATAAGCTACCTCAAAACCATCTACCAATCCAATGCGCAACTCTTGCTCTGAGGAGCTGCTGATTGGTTTAAAATTATGAAGTCAAGGCTCCATAACTCAGTCGGATCGCAGAAGAGTTGAACGTTTTTGTTTAAAATGTTAATGTGTGAAGAATATTTTACTAAATATGATGACTGAGATGACCAGGACACCGTATAAAAAGGTAAATTCGTAACTTTTTCCAGGAATATGTTTGTCGACTCATGGCCCATAAAATATAATTCTTTCCGTCCAATTACAACTATATGTCTATCGATAACGGTTTTAGAGAGGTATCTATTGTAGGCCACGATGACGGTAAGATAAGATGTATTTACTCATCAATTAAACATTTTTTTCTCAAAAGACTAATAGTCCTTATGCTGTTTTGAGTAAGTAGCAATATCTGTCGTTATATATCCCCAGGAAACTTGTTTGATTAGAATCTACTATAATAATTTAATTTAAAACAGTTGAAGACAGGTTACGCGATTTTTTTTTAAACCTAAAGTTGCTCAGATTGGACCACAAACAGTTTGATAAAATTGGACTGTGATAAATCCAGTCTTGAGCTAAGGATTAGCCCAAAAGCGGATTTATAACCACTGAAACAGATCACTCCTAAATTGAGTGAAACAATCCAAAGAAAAAAAAGAATAAAATTATACTAAAACATTCAAATGTTGGTTCAGAAAGACAAAACTAACTAAGGTACCTATTGGACCACAAACAGTTGATAAAATTGGACTGTGATAAATCAGTCATTGAGCTAAAGTTAGCCAAAAAGAAATGAACAAGTAGTCCTCATAAGTGGAATTGGAACAATCCAAGGAAAAAAAGGGGATAAGAATGATACTAAAAACAACACAACAAATGTTGGTTCAAAAGAACAAAAAATTAAGGTATTCGGTTTCGTATCACATACGAAGAAACTACGGGATGGTAGTGCATAAAATGTCATACTTAGAGCCATTTATTATTTTCCTCAAAACAGGACACTTCTAATTCTTAGGTAATACTTGCGACCATTCAAGAGAAAAACGCATATTTTAGGGGTTTATTTATTGATGAAAAAAAAGAAGAATATGAACACGTAGAACTAAATATTTATGTGGTCTTCTTTCTCTAAAAGAACAGATTTGCTGAAGTATATGTGAGTTGAATAAGAATGAAACATTTGATAGGATTTCTTAAAATTGACTTTGGTAAGAACTGGCATCTAGCAAATTGTTGTTTCTGTTGTCCGCAACTTATTCATAAGAAAAAAGACCCTTTCCCCGACCGTTTCATTAGTGGCTGCAATCACATTCAGCAAGAATTATACAAAATTTCGGTGTGGTTCAAATGATTGGTGTGAAATTGAACAATTCCATTCAACTACTTTCAGTTTCAAATATTCCCAGTATTTAAATTCCTGTCAGTGTAATGTAGTTAAATAAGGCAGGTTAGCAGGTTTTCTGACCGACTTGCATACTGTCTGTCCCGCCCAAGGAACTATTTGCTGCCAAATTGTCTGGTTACGGCGGTCGCTATAACAACTAAGTTATGCTAGGGAAGATCCATTTCAGATAGGAGAATCCATTGAAATCCAGTTTTTTTAAAAAATTCTGTGGCACCAGTTTGCACGGAACACATTTGAATAGACTACCTACTAGAAATGGATTCTTCCAGCCGCAACCTATTACTGTAGCGATGCGCCATCAAACTCGACGGTATAATTAACGAATTTCTCGTGAATGAACAGTGATAAAGACATATTACACTTGTGCCGTCACCGCAGCGTTGCGGCCTTCCGAATTTTTTGATTTTCCGCCTTGCTTGGGGTATTTAGTTGCTCTCTCTCTGAGAACAGGACATTTCGTCCAAGAAGCTGAGCTTAGGGACAACGGGACAGTCTGCGTGAAAGCAGGATGGTCCCGTTCAAAACGGACAGTGTATGGTCACATTAGTCATACCGAGTTCATATATTGTGTGTGCTGTAGGATTCCAAAGAGAACTACTTTTGCTTTACTTGTGCTTAAAAATTTGGTGGTTCAAGTTGGGGAAACCAATTGGTCTAATCTGCAGAGCCAATTTCCTAGATGGAACAATGTCAACTTTATGCTATTTTCTACTTTAAAGAGCATCTCTTGAAAAGTTAGAGTATAATGTTTTGAAGAAAAAATAAACTACAAAAATTCTACTACATTTTCCATTAAAAAAATTACATTTTGACTCTGTACAATAAAAGTGATAAGTGGTCAGAATCAGTAACCTTCACATCTCTCTCTCTCTATATTTTCCGAACGACAGTATACATACAATGCATAAAATGTCATACTTGGGTCATATATTATGCATGGTGTAGATTTGAGGAATCAAAAATACTTTTGCTTTAATTGTACTTGGAATAATGGGTGACCCAATTTGGAAAACCAGTGATGAAACCAAATACAACAAATGGACCGATGATACAGTTTTACGCTTTTTTCCTACTTTACAGTCAAAAGAATTAACTCAGGAAAAAAAAAAAAATTATATATTTTTTTATTAAAATGACTTCTCTATCATTATACATTAAAAAATATGTTTAGATTATCCAAATTCAGCAACCTTTCCTATATCTTTTTTTCTGCAGATATACCAGCTTTAGATTTCAGTCATTGAGAAAATGAGGAAAACGATGACGCCCGCATACGATGAAAAAAAAAAAAAAAAAAGAAAAAAAGGCTTGTTTTCTGCAGTCCAGATGATATTCTGACAGGCAGGTGACCTTGCAAGAATTACTACTTGATCGCTACAGATTCTTTATTAGATTTTTACAAGATTGTTGGATGGCACCACTTGCAGATTCACGGCTGCTAATTAAGTTTATCAAACTAGTTTTATTCTGTTACTTCTGCCTCCTCAAATAATTCTCCCAATTTTTCTCTTCAAATAATATGTATGTTAACGTAAAGTTTAAAATCTGGCATTCTATAGAATGCCTAGGGCATTCGACCGTATGAAACGTTCATTATTTCCACACATTTCTAAGCATTCACACAATGACAAATGACGCCACCGTTCAAATAGGGAAATGCACTGCCGATTCTATTTTATAAGAAATAACTGACAGCTTCTTAACTTCAATTCAAAATAAAATGATTTCCTTTCTTGATACCACGTAAGGTTCAGTATTTTATTTTGCTTTCTTTAACTAGAAAGGAATAAACATTGTTTCCTATAACTTTCATTTCCTTTTAAGTATTTTGAATAAAATATTGTTAATGACATTGTTTTATTATTTTTCTAAATAACATTTGTGTTTATGATAGAGATGAACGTCTTTTAAATAAAGACGGTGGGAACAAAATTGTAGAAATCTTCAGAGTAATACACCGAATATCTCGAAAGCCTGAATGAATTTTCCTCAATTTCGACCATGTAAAGAATAGCCTTAAACACACAGTTTACATTGAAGATTCGGTCTGAGGGAGCAGTTAGGGACCCCAGCAGAAATTGATGAAAACAGATGGCTCACCACACTTCACAGACAGCTGAAAATGATTGCAACTTTATCAATGGGTTATGTTTAATATGCACTTTATTCCGACCTCTTACAGGAAAAAAAAAACATTTTGAATCCTGCCTGATGACAACTTGATAAAGTCTATTGGGCCAGTTCTTTTCTACAATTCTTCTACTTTTAAATACTAAGGTTAGCAGATTATTCATTTCTTAGTTAATTTTTAATTTGTGTACAAATCTTTTCAACACTGTAATAGTTCACCGTTTAAAACGTTTTTTGCTATAGTAACAAAACCAACTGTATCTCACTATTGCCCCGAGTTAGACATATGAAAACTTATTTTTATGTTAAAGGGGAGACTTGAAAAGCTTTTGAATGAAACTTTTTAAGTCATACATTATAGCATTTCCTAGAACTGCAGGCTTTCATTTCAGATTGAAAGGGCTCTGGAAATGTACTATTCCTTAAAATACTATTACTATATCAAAGGGACAGCCAATTTTCTAAGAGAATGACCCTACTCTGAAGACAAACATTTAAGCAAATATTAAAAATAGCCGGAAGAAAAGGAAGAAAACCATAGCCAAGATAAAATGCATTTAAGAATGAAACTTCAGATTCGTTGCTCTCAATGTTAAAATGCAACCTATTTTTTTCGATTTGGCCAGCTAGGGCAAAATGGCTTACTGAAAACATGAGGAGAAAGGAATTGGTCCAGTATTTTACTTCTCGTATGCGGAAGTATATTTTTTAGAGTTAGAGGAACAGATTGTTATCGTAAAAAAAAATCTATCAAGAGATAATATTCCGGTATCACTGTTTTATATCTCTAAGTACGAGATTGTTTTAGAAGTCATCATGCCGATTTGTTCATTTGTAAATAAACACGATATGTAAGCGATAGATCAGCGGTTCCCAGGCTTTTCCCTCCTGTACCCCTCGATTAATCACTTTTAATTTTCTGGAGTAGCTTGTAATCATATTCCGTCCCATTCATCAATTCCTTCGCAAAGAAGTTTTATTAATAATGTTGAGACTTTGGCTTAAAGTCAAATGACTCGAATTAACTTAATATCATTTGTAGTAGGAATGGCAGCTATTACGGTTAACAAAGGGTTTTCAGTATCCCAGTTTAGCCTATTGGTTATAACTGCCCAAAATAACCAGTTTTCAGGTTTTCTGTTACATTTTTTAAGGAAATCAACTCATTGGGCAATATATATATCGCCCAATCTTTCACTAAAAACTCTTTTCAGTAATGTGGCGAAATCTACAGAACGAATCCTTGGAACGAGATTTCTGTACTATTTTTGCACTCCTGTCTCTAATGATCTCAAAGCTCTTGATATAGACTTGTTTAAGGTTGAGATTTCTTAACGCACTTTCTACAGGATTTCAAGACTTCCTGTAATATACTAGCCTCCAAGAGCTTTCAAGTGGCCTCATCAAAGAAACATTAAGGGGACCTTACAGTTCTTAAACCTCAGAAAAAATGGTAGAAAACTGTCAAATTCCGATTACATTATGTCTCTAAAACAATGCAATTCTAAAACTACCTTCTTTTCTAGAAAGTATCTGTTCTTTCTCTTATAGTACACATAGTTTCAAACCTTAATATTGGTGTAATTATTTGAGAGTAATGGGTATGGGTATAATTCTTGGAGGAAAAGTAGATATTCAACTTGCATGTGATTACAAGATAAGATATTTATCTAAATACAATGCTTTGGGTATCTAAATAATCCAAACAGTTCTGTTTAAGAAACTGAATCACAATTTAGTAACATTTAATTCTATTTTTATACCAATTTAAAATAAAATGTTAAAGTTAAAATTTTATTTACCCCAAAAAAAGAAACTTCTTTGGTGAAATATGCAAAAAATGTGAGTTCAATTTGTAGAGACATAGCACAATACATAGTTCTTATATCGTGCTTTCAATATAAAAACACATTTTGTAGGTCTTTAAATATATGCCTATATTCAACGTTTACGTTGAAGAGTTGATACATTTTTCTTCACAACTTTCATAATTCGTAGCATTTTCAACGCGGATTGTTTTAAATTGTTCGGAAAGAGGGAATAATATATATTTTTTGATGACATCAGAAAATTTTCGAGATTTAAAGGTCGTTACCCCTTAAAATATCGATATCTGATACCAATTAAATAACCGCACCGAAAACATCATGATACATTTTTTAATGGTGGGATAGGCTGAGACTCGAGCAATTAATGGTGATAGTTTACTCAAATAACCCGTGGCAGGTTACAGAACTCGGGAGGTTATAGGGCATTAACTCAAATAACTCAATCATGTGGTAGGTGTGTATTGTTCGTAAAGATTGAACCAAAAGTATTACATTCAGCGATCACTGAAAACAAACTGCGCACCGCCTTCTAGTCACAGTGCTGCTCAGAGGCACGTACCACAGGTTAGGACCCTTGCAAAGAGATGGTTGAAATTTCGCGCGTGCGTTTACATCGAATTATAGACCTGTGTTAAATTTTGGACCAACATTTCGCCAACGGATAGCGGAACTTTTCCAAAATACGGAATGGGCATAGAACGTATATCACGCGGAGAGCTATTGTACTCTGTTTTTGTCAGCATGAGCGCAATGCCACTTACCAAAAAAGTTTGTAGCGCGTGACGCATTGAGACAACTGGTCAGACAGGCAGACAGGATTTCGGTCATCGTTTGGGCGAACTACGTCACCGGCAAAGTGACACCCGATTGGTTAGAATTATCGCTGCTGACGATTTTCCGTCAGCATCGCGTGCATCTTCAAGCCGGTTGAATACAGCCCACGATTTCCGTCATCTAGTCTGACCAGTCACGTGCTACTAGCTTTTTGGTGAGTGGCATTGCGCGCATGCTGACGAAAACAGCGTACGATAGCTCTCCGTGTGATATGCGCGTAAATAAGTTTGCCCGCTCAAAACATTCTGCACAGCTGCAGCTGGTGTGGCGTGAGAGTTTGAAGACTAAAGTGTCAGTCCAGGTGGTCCTCCTTGTCATCTACCTCGTGGTGCAAAATGGCGAGGTCTTTCATAAAAGTCATTCAAAACATAGCTTAGTCAACAGTGCAACTTTAAAAAATCCAAAAACTATTGTCATCTCCAGGGAATGATTGAATCTACTATAGTCTGTTGGCAACGCATCAGCTAAAGGATGAAAAAATCGATGATTCAAATCTTCGTTCCATAGAAGCACCGCCGTCTGTATAGTAGGATGGATCGAAAAGTATAGAGAAAAATTTGGAGGGGAATTACTTTTGGCTCTGAGTGGGAAAGTTGTGTCTTAAGTATATTAGTTTATATAATTTTTTTGTATAGAAATCCATTTTTATCTTCCGGTGCCCCAAACACCCCAAAAATAATAAAATGAATTTTTTTTTAAAATTTATAATTTTTTTCGAAATTACTTTTGGAGTGGGGTGGGAAAGTTCTGTCTTAGTTATATTAGTTTATATGTATATTTTATTGAAATCCATTCATAACTTCCAGTTCCCAAAAAATAGTTAAAAATGACATTTTTTAGAAATTTATGAAAGAAAAGCATTATCAAATTCCCTTTAGCGCCGGGTAAGAAAGTTTTTATTTGGGTATATTAGTTTACGTTTTATTATTATTATTATTCAAACTCTTTCATATCTTCTGGTGGCCCCGGCGTCCCAAAAATAGTTAAAAATTGACGTTTTTACGATTTTGACTCATTCAAACAACAAGGGAGGGAGGAATAAAAGGACGCTTTTGCCTAAGTTTCCCCTGTAGCGATGCGTTTTTTGTTTAGGAAAAGTCGAGATTGTGGCTTAGTTTATCTTTGTCTTCTAAAAAAAGTAAAATCGTGTTATATTGTAAAATATAAAGAAGAAAAGGTAGTTGTGGGTCCCTGAATAATTTTATATAAACGAAAATAATTTTATTCACTTAATAATAAAAAAATAAATAATTTTTCGTTCTGTCCTATACGTTTTTCTCTGTAAATTCGTTTCTTTAACACCTTTTTTTATCTTTAAAATCAAAATGTCGTTTAATAGAAAAAAATCGCTTTTTTTTGCAAACATTTAAGTGTCTTGGGGCACCAGAAGAAGTTAAAGTTGAAAACATTTTGCATGTATGCTAGTACACTTAAAAGACAACTTTTGCACCCTGCGCCGATTATGCTATCCACACTTTGAATTTTCGATCCACCCTAATGTGTAGGACTGGTTCGATACAAGTCTGGCGAACGCTCATTTGTCCCTCAATGTATTTCAATACTTCTAATCTGGATAGTAACAAATCAATATCGGGTGAATTACATGTGTTAATATCTGGAAATGTCGATGTCCCTTTCAAAAAGTTGATAAAAGAATAGACGGTATAAAAACTCTTATATTTTAGCAGTCAACGCATGACAGGGGATTTGTGGTGAAAATCTTTAAGCTTTAATATAATAGAGTGCGTGGCTCAAGAACAGCTTTACCCACTTAAAAAATTTTGTTTTCTCTACTATCTAAATAGATCAGATCTCTTTGGAAAATGTGTTGCCGTTTTGATTCCATTGAGATACCATAGAAGATTTGAGAAGTTTAAAAATGTTAAGTTGTTTTCGAATTACAACGTTTATGAATGAGTTAGTTTTAGTTTACTAGTTCAAAAATAAGATAATTCGACGCACGCATGGGCAAAACTGTTAAGTAGTTAAAAATGTACAGAAGGTAGAGTTTCATGAACTGCATTAGGCTTGTTTCTACGCTATGAATATGTGTAACGAAACACTTGGCAGTTTCAAATTTTAGCTATAAACAGATAGGCAAACATGTAGATGCATTTGTACTATTCAGTAATTTGATCTTATGAAAATGTTAAAAACGCAGCTTAGTTTACTTAAATGACACCTAAAATAACCTACAAACTTAATTTACATACTATAAGATCAGAAACTGAAAATAGCGCACATATGCACAAAAACTGGATCTTAGTGTTTCATTTTACAAGAAAAAAATTCATAAAAAACTGGATGGTAAGTAGGAATTTGGGGTTTAACCCCTTAACTGTTTTGTTTTCTCTACTGTCTAATTAGATGAAACTTTCTGTTTTGGGAATGCGTTGTCGTATTGATTCAATTAAGAGTTCATAGAACACTTGAGATGTTAATGAGTTACTCTTCATTTTTTGTATCGAATTATAACGTGTACGAATGACGTAATTTCAGACTATACGTGTAAAAATGCCATAATTCGATGCACGAGTGAACTCGGGCTAAACAATTAAGTGGTTAATAGCGCAAGAGATAGATATAGCTATGCTGCGCCAAACATATCTGAAGAATTGGACTATGTTTAAAAATATAAAATTCTTAAAATGTTTCCATGGTGATAAATAAAGCACGGTTAAAATTGAAGTTAGAAGTTGTTTTCGTGTCGTTGAAACACAAAACTGGAGGAAATGTCATGATAATTTTGAATAGGATATTGAAACGTGACATAAGTTTTCGAAAGGTAAAGCAAACATTACCATCGAAAGAAAGAAAATTAACTTCTGGCATAGATTTCATTCACCAGTACCTTCCCTATCACGATAAAAATCAGCTTCTTCCAATAAAACAAAACCACAAAACTTTGTTTTCCTTCGCTCATTCAGATACCGGAGTCGTCCTAATTTAGCCTAGCATGTTTGTTCCACCAGGGAGCTGTTCCAGGAATGATATGTATTTGTCCACGAAAGCCCGTAGCTGTGTCAGTGCAGGTGCGTCAACAAGACGCACGCTCCACTTCAAAACGCTTCTCATGTCGAAGGCAGAC
>BGPR01052370.1:0-10616 GCA_013235015.1 Araneus ventricosus
GCCTCCCCCCAAAAAAGTTTTATTCTTAAGGGTTTCGTATTCAAAAGAGGACTCTGCTTAGCCAATGGACGATTTGTATAAGAAAATAGGTTTGCCTCTGCCTTCCTTAATGCTGTGCCCCTCCAAAGAACAATGTACGCACTTCGGGTATCCAGTCAATCGCACTCAACGAAGGGCAGTGGAGCAGAGAAACTCCAGGAGTTCGGACGATCACCGTACTTTGGTTGCACGGACGTTTTGGGCGCTTCAGTATTGAAAGAGTTAACCCTCTCATACGAGCGAGGCAGTACCGAGAGGTCTAAAAATTTCCTCTTAACAGCGACGAAGGCCGGCTTGAGGCGGTTGCCTTCTTTTGAGGGGAAGGGAGGTTCTGAGCTCGCTTAGAAGATAAGAGCCTTAGTGGGGTCCAATTATCCTTGCCAACCACAACGCATTTGCGTGCGTCTTAAGGGAAAGTTATAGAAGGTGTGGGGTGGTGGGGAAAAAGACCACCCAGGTGGGAAGATTCCAATTCACGTCGTTTCCTCCCAAAAACTCCCGGGCTTAAAGGAGCTAGAAGAAAATAGTTGCCTCAGGATTAAAGAGTTAAAGACTGACGTTTCGAAAACGCAATATTTATTTCTGAATTTTTTGAAGATGTGTTGTATGTTTTGTATATCCAAAGTAATATTTTTATTTGATTCCCTATACTTTAATTGTTCGTAATAAATTTTTTGTTTCCACATTAGCCCAATTTTAACACCTGCAAAAAATTATTTTTTCTGGTGATTTGAAAGCCGGAAAAAGTCTACTTTCAAATAATAATTGTAGATGGCAGCAGATACCAAATCTTCGTGGACTTTCCACATTTCTACATAATTTTTTTAATATTGTTTCGGAATTATGTTGCGAAAACGCAACATTTTTGTAACTCTTATGAAAATAAATTTAATTTTATGGAAACAACTTAATTGTGTTCTTAATGCTGTAAGATGTGTTAAAAGCAGAGTGGTGCATTTCCTACGAAGAAAACACGGATCAGTCTTAAATGGGTTAAGAGCAGCACAGTACATCATGAATCATTGAAATAGCGAAAATTTGCTACAGGATTACCGAACATTTGTTTCTCACATTCTTCGTTTCCGACAGAAAAGTTTTGTCAGGTTTCTAAAACTGGAAAAAAATAAGAAGTAAAGAAAATTAATGAAATAGAAATAATTAAACAAGGATAAATAATAAGAAATTCAAACGGAAGTAATTATTCAAAAAATTCTGATAAAATTTCTTAAGTGAATATAATTTAAGTATCTTCCATTATAATTATTGAAAATTCTGAAAGAAAAGGTCGTTGTGGAAGTTCTCATGACGAAATATTTCTGCTTGACTCCACTGAGTCTCTTGACCTAAAATTTAAGCATATAAGCATTAAGCAAGAAGAAATCGTTGCCTAACAAGCAACACCAGCTGTCTCAATTTTTTCAAATTTCAAAGAGGAAGAAAATGCTCAATTTTCCGCAACAATTAACTAATATTTCTGATTTTTTTTCACATGTGGTAGGAACATGAGGTCTCATGTTCATTTCAGATGTGAAAAAAATAACTCACTTCCTGATGCGCTGTAGTTCTGAAATTTTGTACACTTGTGTTCTCAATGACAATTCACTAATTTGACTCTTTAAACCCGAAGCGACTTTTTTCTTCTAGCTCCTTTAAAACCGGGAACTTTTGGGAGAAAGCGACATGAATTGGACTCTCCCAATCTGGGTGGTCATTTACCACCATATCCCAGACCCTTCTATAACCTTCCGTTAAGGCGCACGGAAAGGGCTGCGGTTTGCAAGGATAATTGGACCCCCTACCGCGCTTATCTGCTAAGCGATCACAGTGCATCACCTCCCTCCAAAAAAAGACAACCGCCTCAGACCGGCCTTCTTTGCTCTTAAAGGGAAATTTTTTGACCGCCCAGAACCACCTCGCTGGATGTCAGAGGGTTTAAACCTTAATTACCAGTTAATCAATTAATTAAATTAAATTTTTATTGCATACGTATGGAGCCACCTGGTAGCAAATTTCAGGAAAAGAAATAATTCCATGGCTCCAAAATACTTGCAATTTTAATAAATGACTAAAAAGGAGAATAAGGAAGTGTTTACATAAATGATTTTAATACATTTAATATGTATTGTATTCCTTGACATACCAACAAATATTCAAGAACGTTCTTTATTTTAACACTGAAAAGAGTGTTTGTCAGATAAAATAAAAAGAATCTGATATACGTTACAGTCTTTTGTTCTTCGGAGTAATTTTATTACATAAGCAGACAAAGTGAACGTATTTGTTTAAAAATATTATCTTGCGATAAAAGTTTAGTTTCATCATAAATGGTAATTTATTCGAAATAAACACAGATAAGTATCAACTCTAAAGACTAAGGTAAAACATTATTTTTTGCTCTGTTGTAATTCTGTAAACTCACTTTTAATTCTTTGGAGCAAAATTCTTCAAATGTTTTGAATTCTATTGAAATTCCAGATGAATTAGAAGCAAATATGGAAATGGTATTTTCCAATTTATTAATCTTTAATTTTAATAACAAGGAAACAAAATTTTATCTAGATTAAATGCTCTGTACATTTTAAATGCTTTAATTTCAATCAAAATTTTAATTAAAAAGTATAAAGTTTTCACAAAAATCTCGAAATATAGAAATTCACGAGGAGAACGCTTAGAATAATGAGATATTCTTTTCCTTGAAAGAATCAGTTTTAAATAGTATGCATAAATTCAGTGTTAGAAGTTTTATACTCTTTATAATACTTGTTGTCAAATAGAATATTGCTCTTATTTTCTTATTTTTTTTTGTCTATTCTTTAAGGTACATTAAAAAATGTTTATCAAGGTTTTATAGGATAGGATGTATATTGAACATGCCCAATTATTTTATTTTTTTATCTCAATGAAAATTTTCAAACTTTTTTGCATAATAAATTTAAACTAAAACTTAATACATACAACTTTTTACACTTTAATAGTCTCTAGATTACGTGCATTCTCCCTGAATCAGAAGTAATTATTTGTAAAAAAGATCTTTCATATCTTCTGATTGACTTTCTTTATGGTTTTCATACTGTCCTAAAGAAGAAGACAAGAATAACCTGCATTATACTCTTTTAATTAATTATTCTAGATTTATATATATATATATATCACATAGATTTTAGTAAAATCACCATAGGGTAGATGTGCACACTATTTTAGAATAAGATTGCATCATATAATTTTTTTAAAATTATGTTCTCATACTAAGATAAGTTACTATAATGAGTTTAAAAATTAAATTTATAGTTTAATTTATTAATTATGTTTTAGTATAGTATATATAACCTAATTTAGTTATAATATTTTCACTATAAATGCGGTACTGTATTTCGTATATAGCTCTTGGCATTATAATTGCTATGACTTTGAATTGGTAAGCATTTAGTTATTTTCTCGTTCTTATCTTGAAATATTTTGGAGATTTACTCCTATACTTTTTGCTTTTTTTTCCAACTTTGCTTTTTTCCCCAGAAGGTTGACGCCTTTAAAATTTGAATTTAATGCGACATAATCGATTCCTAATATCGATTGGCATTTGATTGTTGGAATTCCAATTCTGGGTTGTCTTTTTCATAGTAATAGTTTATAATCTAATTATCTTTCTCTATTTCATTGTATGATTATTAATTAGGTAACATTATCTTATATTTAATTTTAATAATTGGTTTAATAGTTGTGTATACTGAAAATGTTATTTGAGTTTTAATTGTCTGTAATATATATATATATATAGAGAGAGAGAGAGTATAAATCGAAAAATGAAAGAGTATAAAATGTGAAATGAAAAACGCAATAAAAGTACACTAATGTTTCTTCAGAGGATGAAGTTATTGTGAATTGCTAAAAATAAAAGTTTGACATTTTCTTGCAATCAGTTATGCCGCAAGGCCTAAAACACTGATTTCCATCCCTAATGCCAAACCAACACAAAAAACAGAGAGAGGAGTTTTGAATAATTAAAACAGAATTACGATGTGATAACATTAGAGAAAAGTAAGAAAAAATATTTTACGTACCAGAAGGCGGATGTTGATGTGGCAGTGTATGCGGAGGGTCACGGTACAGACTGGCGTTGAAGGGGTGTGAACAAGGTGTCAAGTAACAGTTTTCGCGCTTAACTTTGGCTGTTGCCAGGGGAGTGTAGTATGTTGTGAACGATGAAGATTAAATGGAAGAGCGATAACGATAGATAGCGCAGAGAAATAGAGGAAGAAATCAGTAAAAAATGAGAGACCAGTGAAAAATGTTTAAAAAAAATGCGTTTTCGAGGTAAAATATCAGACATTACCGACTTGAGTGACCCTACCACGAAGATTATACTTCGCGTCGGCATCTCTCTGATAAGCAATCCTTTACTTACATCTTAAATCCATTAATCAGAGGTTCGTAAAGTGAGAGGATAATTTTATTAATGTTGAAGCTATTTCTTAACTGCATGATTTGCTTTTTGTCAGAATTAGTGCTATTGCAAATTTTGTTGATTCTTATAAGTTGATTGATAATTGTGTTTTTGTAGATTTTATATGAGATATTAGAGTTCCAAAAAATAAATTTATTGACGTTAAATTTGAATTCGTTTCTTTTGTCATGAATGTCAATTTTTAAGTCGTTTTTGTGGTCTAACGTAAGTCAAGCTGGAGATTGATTGTTGCTGGTTTTAATTAGTTTGAGTTCTTCTGGGTAGATGGTATTGCAAATAGAGCTGAAGTCTTGAAAATTAAAAATTATAATATCGTCAATAAATCGGAAGGCAGAGTGGAGGTTAAAAACGAAATTTCTTTCGAAGAAATGAAGAAAGAGGTTGGCTAGTAAAGATGAGAAATTTGCTCCTTGTGGGATGCCTTTTATTTGTTGGAAAATATTTTCTCCGTTAAAGATAAAGTTATTGAATATGCAGTAGTTGATGAGGTCTTCCCAGAAAGTTAGTGGGATTTTAAAGAGATTTTTCAGATCATAGAAGTAGTTCATTAGTACCTCTTGTAATTTATTTATTGGAATACTTGTGAAGAGATCTTGAAAGTCGTAGGTTTCTATTGTATCAATTTTGTTATTATTAAGGAATTCAATTACTTTGTTATTGTTTTTTATAATCCATGTGAAATTTTCTTGCTCAGTATGATTTAGGATGATATTAAGATGTTTTGAAAAAATGGTTCCAGGTTTGTTCATGTACGTGTTAGTTCCGCAGGTGATATATCTGAATTTAATTGGCTGTTTATGAAATTTTGGATATATAACAATATATGGTAGATTATTATTTGTATTATGGCATTTAATCTTTTTGTTAAGAGCTGAAATTTTTTTCTAAATGGTGATAATATTTGATTTATTGAGTTTTTAAGTTTCTGATGATTTTAATTCCTTGTCTACAATTTCGAGATAGAATTTTTTGCAGATAATTGCAAAGTTGCCGGTCGCTTTATCAATAGGGGTTATGATGAATTGTTCTTGCAGAGCTTTGATACTATCCTTGATATTTCGGTAGTCATATTTTTCGTAATTAGGATTGTCTTTTTTGTAATTGTTTTTTAAAAACTGTTTAATGTTGACTTTTATATATATATATATACATATAAATGAATGTAGGGATTACAGAAAAAATTATTATAAATTGATTTTGAATTTAGTTTTTTATTTGAAATTAATAACTCAATCTGCAGTTTGAAAAAGGGAACGAATCTCAAAACTGATTTCTCGGGGAAATAAAGAATAACTTCCAATTTTCTTATTTACTGTTTTTTAACCAAACTTTTAATCAAGATTCTTAACAACAGAGGTTTACTTAGTGAATTTTGCTCCTTTATTTACAATGACATTGAGCGTCTCTATGATTAGACACATTCTACGAGTTTCGATGAGTTCACGCTTATTCCTTTATTCAAACTGCTGGTTCAGTTACCAAAAGAACTTTAAAACTGCTTTATTGAAATTTATTTATCAAAACGTTTCTAAAATAAAAATAAAAAATATCGTAAATAAATTATTTTATATATTTCAAATAAAAATTTCTATTTTTATAAAATATAAAAACACTTTTCAAAAGCCAAAAATGTGTACTATGCTTTGCTGCCTGGTCATGACTTAATCTTTAATGGCGAATATTAAAAAGTGCTCTATTTACCATTTCTCTTTCATTATGAATCTTCTTTACCTATGCAGAATTTAATAAAAATAAACAGGAGTCTAAAATTAACGTGATGCACTGTTGGGCAAAGTGAGTCAGCAAAGAATGGAATGCCATTTACAGAATGGTTTAATTTATTCAAATTAACCTCCTCTTAATAGCTTGAAGGTGTTTCTACGCTGCTGGAGTAAACCTTTGCGCTCAGAAGAATTAATTCATTTAAACAGACGAGTTTATTTTTCATCCCGCATTTCCTTCCTGAGAAAGTGGCTAAAACTATTTCCACTTTCACGGGAAACCATTTAATTCACAGGAAATTTAATTTGAGCAATTTTACGAGAATATCGATCTTTAATCTTCTTATTTATTTTATTCAAATAAGATTTTTCTTGGAAAAATACTTCATCCGATATGCTCTTTCGCAGAACAACTAATTTATTTTGTCCTTAAAGACAAGACAGGGTTGCCATATTGGCCATTTTAAGGCCAAATTATGGAAATTTGGCCTTTTTACAAAGTCCTTGGCCTTAGGAATTTTCATTTGGCCTTAAATTCATTTTTGGCTTTATTTTCGTTAATGACTTTTAGAACAATTTTTAATAACTTATTCTATTGTTTTTAAATAAATTATTGATATTGCACATTTCAAATGATAGATAATGAGCTTTCAAACGAAATAGCTCCTGGATAGAACAAGGATATTTTAAATTTCATTCACTTAAATTTTAGTTTAATAATAGAGCATTGAGCATATGCCTATCAAGTGGGATTCGTTTCCATGAAGGATAGATGTTTTTCTAATACCAAATGACGTTTTCAATCAATTTGTCAAATTTGGCCTTTTTTGGACTTACTTTTGAGAAGGTTTGGCCTTATTTTGCTCTTTTGATCTGGAAACCCTGAGACGAGATGTTAACAAAGCGCTAACGTAAAATGTGCGTCTAACACAACTTAATGATTGCAAATAATTCATGCGGTTCAAGAATTTTACAGGGAAAATTATTTTTACTTAAAAAATAACAAATTACGATGATCAATTCATCTAATAGGTATAAAGTGGAAAGAATTACTACTCATTTCTAAAAATCTAATATTTTATGAATACAAATGGAATTGGTTAGAATATGGATATAAATTACACTAGATTTTCAACTGTCCTCCTGGTTAAAAAAAAGTAATTCACCACAATGAAATGAGGAATAATTAACTTTGAATTTGAGCTAACTTTTACGTTTGCGTTTTGTTTATTTTGAAAGTGTATATATCGTACTGTAACTATGTACCCAGCATAATCTTATGCTTCTTGAAGTTAAATGAAATAGTATAAAATATATTTTATAATGTGAGTAATTTTTTATTCTTGAAGTTTCTTTATCTATAAAAAGTACAGTACACAGCAAGCTATTATTAAGTACTGCCTTGTACTAAGACATCAGAAAATGCAAATAAGATGTGACATGAAAAGAAATACGAAACGAATAAAGGGTGTTTTCATGGTATGAGCGTATTTGGTATTTAATAATAAACCAAAATAAAAAACTCATTACACCTTCAATTCTAACAACATTTTATGAGTACCATAGGTCGCCCAGCGGTCGAAATTCGACCATAATTCATTAAATTTTTAAGTTTAAACGTTGTTGAGGTTCTTTTGTCAAAGAGTATACCTCTATAATCATTTCATATATATATATTTTTAATTTTGTTCTATTACGTCAGCTGCGAGCGTGTACAAATACGTCATTATGCATTAATTTTCGAATTATTTGAAAAATGCGAACGATAGGAAAAATGAGGTATAGCTTGGGTAAGTCATATTTAAAAAACAACAACGCGTTTTTTGACATTTCCTTCTGTTTTTTTATTGCTATATTGACCAGGTTTCGCCAAGGCTACACAGTTAATTTGCCTATCTTTTTCAAATTATATAAAATTTAAATAAAAAATGAAATAAAGAATACGTGCTTCGTATTTTTTTTATATATTTTTTATTGAAACAAAAAAAAAACCGTGCGGTTAAAAAAATAAATGTTGTCCGACTGTTGACCACAGACTTTTATGTGTTTGACATTCAGTATGAACGTAAACAATGAATGTTTTATTTTATTTAATTTAATGTATAAGTAATACGTACTATATATAAATTCCTTAGAGACAATCTCTACTCTGTGCGACTGTTTGACCACAGACTAATATGTGTTTGATACTGACAGATTTAAATCATCTGCATTTTATATTTCACTCCGAAGAGTTTTGTTTATAAATAATCTAAATAAACTCCCTCTTGGAGTGGATTTCACTGCGGGGGGTATTAAATCAATTACAAATCATCCACTCCGCATTCACTCCAAATTCACTCCGTATTTACTCCGCTAATTTTTTACAGTGTATGAACGTAAACAATGAATGTTTTATTTTATTTAATTTAATGTATTTGTAACACATATTATACATAAATTTTATCTTCCTGCACTTCTCCTCCATATGAACTTTAACTATGCCCAATCTCACATTCCTCCGTGCACGCAATATGCTTAAAAAGGGGTACAAAGTTTTTCTTCACGTTTTAATATATAGATTTTTTACTACCTCTAAGGCCATTATCTTTATTCTGAAAACAAAGAAAACTTTAGTTAGTTTATAATTATTTATAATTATTTTTAGTTCAGTTTACTTTTCGACTGAATTTTTTTTTATGAAAGTAACTGTCCCTTATAGAAGTTTAAAAAATTGATACGTTATGTTTTGAGGTAGATTTTCAAAAATAACTTGTAACAGAAGGAAACTACCCAAAGTATAAAATTGTAATCATCTGCAATAATCATAAATGAACGAAGGAAACGCATTGCATATTCTACAAGTTAATAAAGTTTCAATAGCGAAGAGTATCCGGTAACTGTTTAAATTAGCCTTCAGACTATTGTGCGTTCTGCATTATCCTCTTACAGATGAATCGTTAAATTTTGATTACCGAAATTGTAAAGGTTTATACAGGCATTGAATCGAACAGTTTTGCCAACAATCGCTGAATTCTAACACAGTTAACAAAACTTCGTGCTGCATCACTCATTCCCCCGACATAGCGAAATACACTGAATAAAACATGTTAAATGCTGCTGTATCATTTATTATGAGCCCTTTAGCCAGAAATCGAACTTTCCGTGTCTTGCACATGTATGAGACTCTTAACCCGTAAAAGCTCAAATTCATTTAAACAGCACATTTCAATAAATTTGTATTAAATTATGTTTAAAAACTAATAATAAAATGGCTGTGAAATAAAATTAATTGCCGAAAAAAATTTTGGGTTTTTCTTCATTTTGTTGTATTATTTTTTAGAAAAATTACGGGCAAATCGGTAGAAAATCATTTAAAAACTTTTTGAAGGCATGAAAATGAATTCGAGTCCATGTCATAAAAACAAATTTATTAAAAACATGATGATGATAATACAATGAGCCACACAAACTGGTAATACGATGCTCCATTAGGCATATACAGACTGGTAATACGATGCGCTATTAGGCATATACATAGAGTGGTAATACGATGCGCCACTTAGGCATATACACAGACTGGTAATACAATGCGCCATTAGGCATATACACTGACTGGTAATACGATGCGCCACTTAGGCATTCACACAGATAACTCAAATAATATTCCAGCTGGCGCTCGTTTACAAGAGATATTTGAATTGTGAATCGAATTACATATTTATATCGTTATTTTATATATATAAGTGCAATTTTATTTATAAAATCTTTGTTTACTATTAGGCTAGTAAATACAGATAACATAAATAAAAGTTGCATTTATTCTTGTAAAATAATACAATATATACACATAATACGATGCACGATATGTCGTAAAATTTGCGTAAGAGCACCCGCTGGAAGGTTAAGGGGCCGTCCACAAATGATGTCACGCTTGGAGGGGGGAGAGGGTTCATGAAATTGTGACAGTTTGTGACAAGGGGAGGGGAGGGGGTAACAGGAAATGTGACATCACCATTTTGGTTAAAATAAAAGCATTTAAAATCAGCAGATTCAATTTCGAAGTTATTTTGAAATTACTAAATAGAATTTGAGGGTATTTTTTAATCGGGGCTAAAACAACTTTCATGTGATTTTTTTCCACTTATACTCCTTTCTTTTTGAAAAAGGCATTCAGGGTAGGTTCTGAGAATATGGCAGCAACAGAAATTCTTCACCACTAGAAGCAAACCTCCCCCTGTCACACCCTTGAAATGCCCAACAAAAGATACGTCGCCCCACCTGGGTGAGTGGTAGAATTGGTAGTGGCACAAACAGGTTGATCTTATTGAGGCACGTTTATTTTTAAAAAAATAATCTGTTTAAGAGTTTGTTCTCATAAAGTAAAGATAAGATTTAAAGCAAAATATATCAAA
>BGPR01052371.1:0-10616 GCA_013235015.1 Araneus ventricosus
TTCAGAACAGTAACGAAATTTGGATACTATTAAAATTAATTATTTTTAAACAAATAATCAGTACAGAAAGGCAAAATTCGATAACAAATTTTGATTTCGTTAAATAAATCAATGCAATCAATTTTCATTTTGCAATCTTCGCCGCGAAGCTTTGTGCTTTCGTACGGTTCGCAACTCCCTCGGTGTGGCCTGCAATTGAATATTTGATGACAAGAACAATTGCTTGACTCCATCAGGAACGTTCAAGTAGACAATAAACAGAACAGGTGCAATGCTACTAAAAAATCGTAGTTAATTGTCTATGTTTAAAATTCCGTTCTTAAGGGGATCATGAATATCAAACTATTTTAGGTCAATCAACTCAAATAAAATCCCACATGAGGAAGGTGTGAATTGTCGTTACTGATTGAACAAGAAGTATTACGTTCACAACGAAAACGAAACCGTGGTGCGCATGACCGACGCTTCGCCTTTGCTATTTAACACAGTACGGCTAACATATTATTTAACCATATTAAATATATTTATTTTAATTGTAGAAATATGAATTCAAATTTAAAAAACAAAAAAATCCCACTGATTAGTAGTGACCTGAATTCTTTAGTTTACCTCATTTCCAAAGCTAATTCGGCCGGTTTCTTACTCCGTTTTTGGAGTTTTTTTTAATTGGTTATAACAGGTCAAAAAATAACAAAAAAAAAAAATCGGTTTATCGAAACAACACTCCCCATCCCTAGTAAGAAGTATTTATTATTACTTCTAATTTTGGTCGAACTTTCAAAAAAACATTGCTTGTGAAATCTTTGTAATTTGTAAAAATTTAAACTTAAGAGTTCCCCTTTATAAATAGCATGTCCCGTTGTCCCCAAGCACATCTTCGGGACACCGAAATATCACGTTTTCAGAAAGAGAGGAACCCACAGCTACAATTAAAGAAATCCAATAAAAAATCCGACAGTAGTGCCTAAGTTGAAATTAGCCTGAAAGTTTCATATTAACTAATGAGTTAGTAAATTTTTTTATTAATAAAAAACATTAAAATATTTTTCACGTAACCAGGTATCGCCAGATATATCAGCTAGTATAAAATATTATATTATGCAAAATCCTCTTACAGTTGCAATTTAATACATGGAAACACAGACTGTAACTAATTAAAAATTATAACCATTTAATTAATTACCAGAAAACCTTCACTAAAACCTTCCTGTTGCTTCACAATATTTTAAAGCAAAATTTACGTTTTCCACACCAAAAGCTGCAAGCAAAGCAAAAGCGATTTATCCAAAATTTTGCACAAGACTGTTGATAATAAAATTTTTAATGATCTTTATTCTCTTCAGAGTCAATGAGTTATAGTTTACTGTTTCGATGGCACATCTCAGCTTCTGGTAATAGATCCTGGAAGTTTAAATTATAATTAAATGGAGCGAAACTTGTTCTAAAACTTGACTTTACTAACTTCCATACTGCTCCAACTTAAACATGACTCACGGAAGATTTCACATATACAAGGCCGTTGTACTTGATACTTGCTCGTTGTAGTTGAACTTCGCCTCCGTGGAATTTTAATTTACCTAAATTCCTCTTTAAACATTCAAACTTTAATATGAATTTCGATTCCCTGTAAAAAGAAAATCTTTACTTATGATGCAGATAAAATCTTTTTATTTAACAGCATGCCAGCAACTAATATTTGAAGTTCCGAAAATTCAATAATATTATGTATCTAAACAGATATTTCTCAACAAAAGTGGGGCCTGTTCCAAGGTTGACATGCAGCGTCTCCAACAAGTTTTCGTACAAAATAATTTATTACATTTTGCTATTTATTACATTGCAAAATCTGGCTTAGTAAGGACTTAAAGAATAGATGAAAATGATAAATAATTAGATTTTTTATAAAGTTAGCAAGCATTTCTCCCACAGAAAAAAATCATAAATCAAATAACAACAAAAAATACTTCATAAATTTATAAAATACAATTTAATTTGCGACTTGTCAGAATAAAATTACTATATGTAATCTTTTCTCATTTATCTTTCATTCTTTATAGCAAACTCATCGATAATATAATCATAATTAAGTCTTTTTATTAGTTTGGGTTTTATGCATAAAATGACCATGGAAGTAAATTGTTCCTGATTATTGATAGATCTTAATTAAACTTTAATTATTTTCTATCTTGAGAAAGAGACTTTTCTGGAAATCCGGCGCTAATTGACGAGATCTCTAAAAGTTTCAAAAAAGTAACAAAATTTGGATGCTAAATAAATAATTTTTAATCTTTTCATTTAAAAAAAAATCCGTTGTTGTATATTGTTGTATTGTTATAGAGCACCGTTTATTAGTCTTTCAAAGGACTGACGTGAAACGACGTATAAATGAAAAGATGTATAATCGAAACGAATTACAATGCATTTGTATGAATGAGGACTGTGATGAAACGACGTATAAATGGTGCTTTACTGTAATCCTGGAAGGCCAAACTCGATGACAAATTCTGATTTCATTAAATAAATCAGTATAGTCGATTTTCATTTTGCAAAATGAATCAGCGAAGAGTAAAATAGCAGGTTCTCGGAAAAACCATATGGACGAGATCCTCCCTTTCGGAAGGAGATAAAGATCTCCTACCAGGCGGGGGAAGGAGGCCTGCCCTTTGGGTAAATGAGGGCTTCATTCATAGTGCAGTTAAATTTCCCCAATCATAGAAAGAGGGACTGCTGACGTCATTACAAAATACTGAACGGTTGCTACAATTGTAATAAATCTTGAAATTGGCGAAAATTAGATAGCAAAAATTGCGGTTCTTGCCTGTTTTTCGCCAAAATTGCGTTGAATAACGAGAGACGTCGTGTCAGAATATTCCGGTATCGCCCGTTATAGTGAAGGTGTTTCTCAATATTCCTGTGCTATTAGGGTTACGAAGTTCGAATATCTTATGGGTATGCTTGTTTTCCTTCATTGTGGAACGAATGTTTGACAGCTGATGATTGGGTTATAATGATTCCTGATTTGGTTGAAGAAGTTCCCAGACAACGTCTGGATGTAACCTTCAATTTTCAGGTCCTTATGTAGGACATTATTTCCGGTGTACCATGGCGAATTTGTCCTGTAATTTGTCGAATTTGAATTTTCTTTCTGAACGTTTTTCCTACATTTGGGTTGCGTAGGTTAAAACAAGATAAAGTACTTGCTAGTATAACGAGACTTTATTTCCTAATAAAGATGGGCTCATGCGCAAAAAATCTAATAGATTTATTAACCCTTTAACTGCGGGTAATTTCTTATATAAGTTATTTATAAACCACATCAGTATTCAGTTCCTACTATTAGTTCACACTCTCCCTATATATATTTAATCATATATCTTGTTCAAATTTTCAATCGTTAATAAAATACTTTTTATTCAACCACTCAAGTTCAAATACATTTTTTAAAACTTGTAGTGGATGACACTTGATGTTAATACAGTTTTTTCAAATATTAATTCATTAATTAAATTTGATTAATTAATTTTAGTTTTATATGGGAGAAAGCATATGTCGCCTTGAGTCGTTTGGTTCGAATTTTTCTCAATAGATGGAGCTAGGTTTGCCAGCTTCTAGATCTAATATCCTTTTTTTTCTGGTATGTTCACGAAGGCGTCATTTTTTCATGTATTTTTGTCAGAGGGTAATGTTGATTACTTTCTTTATCGCTTTTAAGCGAGTATATCGCTGACCTAAGTAGGAATTGACTTTTAAAAATTTATTTTTATATTACTTGTTTCATTCTGATTTTATTTCTGTACTTGAAAGAAACTATTATCAGCCTTCTGTAGGCTCATGCAAAGAGCAGAATTCCTTCCCTTAAATGAAATATCAGAAATTGCATTATTTTAGCATTCATAGAGAAAAACAGAAAGAAATTCATAGAAATTTCATTCTTTCAGTTTGAAATAAAACTTTCCAAAAAGATATTTACGCAAAAATAAAAGAGAAATGACTGATTCTAATGCAAATACTTTTCGAGACGATGTGGGATAGCTACCAGCTCTAGTACATTTAGATGATCACCAAAAGCATTGGTTGCAAAGAATTTAGAATTTATTTTCTCTCAATCCATAGTTATGTTTTTTTTTTGCTTTCTTCATTAAAATAAAATGATATTAATATATTAAATCACTCAACATACAACGGTTAGTTTCAAATTAGCAACTAATTTCTGCAACAATATACATTTTAAAGAATGTAACAAAAGAGATCTCCACATTCTTTGGCCTTGGTGACGTCACATATGACGTTTTTTAATCTAGAAAGTTCTTTTCAATCATAAAATACGCCATTTTGAAAATTTTCAAGACTTGTGTTGCAAAACTGCGAGCTCTCTGATATTTTACGCTTATAAACTGGTGTAAAAGTGACTTTTTAAAACATTCTTTTACATTAAGTGATCGTATTACATTTATTTACTTGTTTTTAGTTTTGTATAAGTGTCTTTTCAGATCGAATTCAGTCATGGCTCTTAGATGGATCCGCAAGAGATTGTAAGTTGTTCAGAATTTCTAAAATTTTGCTTATAAAATATATTTGAATTAGATAAGCGTTTGTTTAACTTTTACCGTTTTAAATAAATAAAACCATACGAATACTGTAATTGATTCTTCTAAGTCTTCTCCTCATTTTATATCTTGTTTAATATATCTTTATGCTGCATATTCTGTCGTATCTTTATAACATGTTATATGTTTAGTCAAATGCACATATTTTTGGGGAAATGTATTCACAATTATGGTTGAAATCTAGGGTACTTACGTATTAACGCCACCGAAGCTGAAGTTGCGCTAATGCGCCAAGATTGGCGGCACTTAAAAACCGCCAAATCTGTAGCTGCGGTGGCGTATTAACGTCTGATGTAATGGGTATTAACGTATGATACCCATTTTACTTATAATTAATGATTGCCGTTCAAACAAATAAAGTATTAGCAGCCATCTTGCGTTTTGGCGTAATGTTGGAGATGGAGGCACTTGTTATTATCATGACGCAATCAGTGAAAATAACCCTATTCACCAATTAACTCTCGTATACAATGCGTGAAATAATTTTCTTTGCTATTTCACTCGTAAAAATAATTATTTTGGTTGAAAGAAGTTGGTGCACACTCTTAAAACGCTGCCAAATCGCCAAAGAAAGACGTTGACAGCTGCATATCATTGGAGCCAAGTCGCCAAAGCTATTTGCAGGTATTACCTGTATTAGCTTTGGCGACTTGGCGCCATCTTAAAAGTGTGTACCAACTTCTAGATTTGGTACTTACGTATTAACTCCACCGAAGCTGAAGTTGCGCTAATGCGCCAAGATTGGCGGTCGCCTACAGATTTGGCGGTCGCCTACAGATTTGGCGGTCGCCTACAGATTTGGCGGTCGCCTAAAGATTTGGTGGTTTTTAAATGCCGCCAATCTTGGCGCATTAGCGCAACTTCAGCTTCGGTGGCGTTAATGCGTAAGTACCGAAAAGTTATTAAGCATCCAATGATAACAAACTCTTGGCAAGTCTTTTAATCATATACCGCCAAATTTTTCGTTTCCAAAAGAAAATAAAGCTACATGTATAGAAAGATTTTATGTCTGCTGATGACATTCAAAAATATCTATCATTACTTCAACAGCACTTGTTAAAATATTGTAATTATATGCTTAAGCTAAAGATGAAATGAGCAAAAATATTTGCTGTGCAGATTAAAAAGAAGATGGTATTTTCATTTGTTTCAATCAAACTAACTTATATAAAATGCAGCGTCCTCCACCTATATTGAAGTTTTAAAAATGTGTAAAAAAATAAAGTACGGCTCGAGAACCTAGAACGTCGCCAAATTGATGATTATTTCGCCATCGTTATGATGGTAGGATGGTACCCATCAGAAAGGTTTTGGTGCTCTATACTGATGGGAGTAAATCGGACTCGGGTAGGACTGGCAGCGGCGTTTATGCTAAGGTCGAGGACGGTTTGGTTTTTCGCTGCAGATTTCGCAACCCAGATAACTGTTCGGTTTTCCGATCGGAACTTCTTGCCATCCGAGAAGCCTTAAATTTTGCCCTACATTTTGAAAATAGCGACATCTATATTTTGACGGACAGCATGAGTTCAATTCAATACTTAAAAAATTGGCCGGAAATTCGAGAAAAAACCGGTCAAGAGGTTATTTCCAAAATTGCTACACTTTCGCAGAAAAGTAGAGTTTGCTTCCAATGAATTCCATCCCATGTTGGAGTATTTGGCAATGAGGAGGCAGACGTGCTTTCGAAAGAGGGAAGTGCTCTTCCTTCTGCAACCTCTAGTGAACTCTTCACGTTCGAAATATATTCTATTCACAAGGCTAAAGCAAATTCTGCTTGGAAAAATCCCCCCACACATGATTGGTATGCCGGGAACCGTCCTGGTCTGTCTCTACAGTCCGTAGGCACAAGATCCGCTCAGACTGCATTGGCCAGGTTGCGTAGTGGACACATTAAAAGCTTAAAATTCATCGATAAGGAAAAGACCTTTTCTTCTTGCCCTTGTTCCTGTCCTGCTTCTCCTGCCCATATGATTGACTGCATTGGCGCCTCTGCGAGGCAGCTGTGGAGTGGGGAGGGCAAAGGACTTGTGGAGTTGTTAGAGCGACATGGTGTCATGGACCTGGTCTAATCTTGGGCAAGGGGGACCTGAAACAACAAACATGAAACAACAAGAAAGGTTTTCACCGTGTGAAACATAATAGAAAGTTTCATGTGTTAACGCTTGAAAAAAATTCAAATCTGGCGAGCATTTGGCGACGGTACCATGTTCTCGAGTCTAACCAAAAATAAAACCATAAATTTTGTGGCTGATTCGTCTGTTATCTGTCTAAGTTCCGTAAAGCCAGCCTAAATGTGTACTAAAACTATGAGGATAAAATTCTTTTTTATGAATCAGAATTATCAGAGACAGAAAGCACCACCCTATGTGCTCTGTGCTCTCGAAATACAAAATTACTTTGAGCAAAACTTAATAGAAAAGAAAACACTTTCCGTTTCTAAATATATGGATGCTTACTCGGTTGAAATCTAGAAGTTGGTACACACTTCTAAAATGGCGCGAAGTCGCCGAAGCAAGACGTTTACCGCTGCATATCATTGGCGCCAGGTAGCCAAACCTAAATTCAGGTAATACTTGTATTAGCTTTGGCGACTTCGCGCCATTTTAAGATTGTGTACCAACTTCTAGATTTCAACAGCCTACTCTTATGGTAATTTCACGCCAAAATCTATTGACAAATTTCTTCTAAAACTATGAGCTACATATTTTACTGCCAAAGGACTTCCAATAACATTCAAATCTCATATAACAAAAACAAAGAATTCTGGATTGAATTACTGATAGGACTAAATATGAATTTTCTTCGTAAGAATCATTGATTATACTTAAAAACAAGATACGATCCAGTCGCCATGATAACAAAACTTTCGCCAATTTTTAAGTCTTAACCATGTTCAATATAATATCTAATTTGGCGAGTTATCTCTTGAAAAAATTGAATTTTGGTGGCTGTACCGTGATTTTAGTTTTATTGAATCATTGTTTCGAAAGCACTTGCGTCTAATTAAGGACAATATTTACAAAGCTTTTTTTTAACTCGAGGCGATTATTGTTTACGTTGGGCAAATATAATATTGATTTATTTGGGCGTTTCGACTCACATTGAAAGGAAACTAACTGCGTATCCATTTTTAATTTGCATGGGATACCATTCGGTTCAAATAAATGTTAGTACTTCGTACAAAGACATTTCGATTGGATCAATTAATCACTGGATTCAAATTAATACTTCTTAAAACAATAGACATTATTGCTTCTGTTTTACCATCTAGAATTTTACATATGGCTAATAGCTGATATTCAGGTTGTAATGCACCATTTTACTTCGCTATTATAAAGAAGCATAATAATTATCTCCCAGAAAATCTTTTAGTTTTTGCTTATTATTTTTAAATCAAGTTACAGTAAAATTTGTCAGCATAAAGGGTTGTAATATTTAAGTTGCATAACTCATCACAAATCTGAAATGAGAAAATGAATGCCAAATGCTGCTAAACTCATAGATTTGGCTTGTAAACCAAAATCTTTGTAGAAAGCCGGAATATTAAATATTATTTTAACATATTAAGGAACAATAAAAATTCACTTATTAATTTCTAATGAATTAATTTCTTGTTAGTTTTTAATCTTGTCTACACTACGATGTTTCCAGTTTAGACTATAAACAAACACACTTAAATAAACCGCTATTTCTGTCTATAAAGTCATTGCGTTATGTAATTGATGGTATTTACCGATCATTATTTTTTAACGTAGGCAAATTTTGAACAATACAATATCATGTATATAAGAAATAGAACGCTCATATTATTTTTTAAATTCATTAATTCATAGTGTTTTTTTAAATGTATCTCTTCTTAGTAGAGTTGCATTCAGATTTATATGTTTATACATTTATTTCATTTGCGGAGCGCGGAAGTAAGTACAATAAATTATATTTCTTCGACCATATTCAGATGTTATGAGCCGCATGAAGAGTTTGAAGAAAACTGGAATATTTACAGATATTGTTAAAGCTTTAATTTATAATTGTATATTGATGAAGCATATTAATCTGAAAATAGCGACGTGTTAAAGGGGGATACAGTAGTATTAAATATACTTGATATCGGAGTCACCATGGGTGTGCGTTTTCCTGAATTTTGTTCTGAAAGAAATTTCCTATTTTTAGTTTGCAAGGAGAAATACTTATCCATGGACATTTCTCCTTTCCGAAAATAGCAATGTTCGGTAAATCTGAAACAACCTGATTTTCTGAATCCGGGACCCTCTAGAACACGAGTGCACAACCCGGGACCCTGGTAAGGGGAAGGACAAATGGGATCTTTAACTTTCACGTTTTAAAAAATATCGACTAGATTTAGATATATAATCTAGATTTAGAAAATAATAAATTAATAATCTAGATTTAGATAATAATAAATTAGTAATCTAGATTTAGATAATAATAAATTAATAATCTAAATTAAGATAATAATAAATTAATAATCTAAATTAAGATAATAATAAATTAATAATCTAGATTTAGATAATAATAAATTAATAATCTCTATTTAGATAAACAGACATAAATGAATCTGAGATGAAGAAATAGTTAATTAGAGTGTTTTTTCATATAAAATCAGGAAGACTTAATGAAGCACATATTAAATATTTTGTTATTGCTTTTACTGCGTTTCTTTAATTCATCTACATAGGTCGCATTAAAGAGACTCTGTTCTATATAAAATGTTTGTATGTTCTGTATATAAAATTTTGAAGAGGATAGTTCTCCAGATGATAACATTGTTTTTTAAAAATCTAGTTGATCTTTTTTAAACGTCAACTATTTACTAAGAAATATAAAAATAATAATCCAGGGATTTAATTCAAATGTGGGACTTTTTCTCAATCCAGAACTACTTTTGTAAGAGACAAGGAGTTGAAAATTGGGACGACTTGTAGCTTTATATTTATAACAAAAGATGGAAAAGACAAATGTTCTTATTATTTTTTTGCTTTTATTGAAAATTAACCATCTTAAATTACTTTTTTAGTTAAATCTAATTAATTATTTTAATATGATCTATTTGGTTAAAAGCAAAATCAGGGAAAATCCTGTACATTAAATTTAATTTCGGACAGATCCAGGATGCTTTTTCAATCCAGGATAAATCTAGAATTTGAAAGCATTGACTGAAGGTCTTCTTTTCGCTCTAAGGGGAAGGGGGTAACAAAGTTTTAAACTATAATTGTTAAGAGGCAATTTATAACAAATGTTGGAAAGACAGTTTTTAATAAAAATTGAAAAGGCAATTTAAAACAGGCAATTTAATGAATTAAAACAAAAAATATAAGGCTATTTATTGACGGGGCTCAATTGTATATCCCTTCTCAACTGAACCAAGAAGTATTTTCAATATTATTGATACGTATAGATCAATATCCATAAAGTGTGGATATGATCTTGACCCGGTTTTTTGTTTCATTTTATTATTTATACAAATATTAACCTTCGTGCAAAAGAATAAAGTAGGAAAAAATCTGTCTTACAATTTCATAGGAATTTTCGTAAGTTGAATAATGTAAAATTGCGCTTTTCCTGTAATTTAGCACAATTTTATTCTAATAAAAAATTACATTTCCTCACTGACGGAATAAGTTCGGATTTTTAAGATGCCGTCGTCTCATTCTTTACCTAAGCACGTCATTTAAAACTTCGGATTTTCGCATATTTTAGGATTATCTGGCATCTACAGGTTATTTCTGTAAAGGCCAAAGACAATCGCTGTATGATCAGGGTTCAAAACTCGTACACAGAATCCACATTCCTGCTAAAAATTTTCTTTCCTTTCTCTCTGCTGAAACGCAAATGCGAACCAATTTACCTTAAAAGTCCGTTTGAAAAGCAATACTTTTTCAACTTTCTCCTAAAAGATGGTAGTTTGTTTTAATTTGAGTCCCGCTCGATTAAAAAGAAGATCAATTTCCCCTTTTTATCTTCTGTGTTTGAAAGATAATCGCGTTTTGC